>BGPT01002245.1:31640-39285 GCA_003297045.1 Symbiodinium sp. clade C Y103 | reverse complement strand
TATCTATCTATCTATCTTTATCTATCTATCTATCTATCTATCTATCTATCTATCAGTATCTATCTATCTATCTATCATTATCTATCTATCTATCTATTTTTCTATCTATCTATCATTATCTATCTATCTATCTATCTATCTATCTATCTATCTATCTATCTATCTATCTATCTATCTATCATTCTATCTATCTATCTATCCATCTATCTATCTAATTATCTATCTATGTGCCTGTGTATCTATGTATCTGTGTATCTGAGTATCTCAGTATGTGTGCATGTGTGTCTATGCCTATGCCGGCAAGCGCGCGTGCAATCATAGAATTGCAATAAAGCCAGCAAAGGAATCAACAAAGCATGCGCCAAAGTCACATAAATCTGCGTGAGGATTGGCAACGACGAGCCCATGACCCGGGCTGCCAAAGCATCCTTGGCTGCGGACATCTTCAAGACCAGGACCGCTTGGGGTTTCTAATTAAGCAAGGAAATGCCAATAAATGACTAAGGCTGGCTACTCAGCCCTGGTCTCCCCCACTTTTGCATGGGTAACCCCGCGAAACAGGGACTTACTAACAAGGACTAACTGATGTGCACATCCGAGCTGTTTGATGAACCATTTTTCCTAATTTGTTTACCCGTGCTCCCGAATTGGATAGTATAATGAATATTTGGGTGTATACGTACACTATTTTTTTCATATTTTTTCCCCAGTGGCTACCGTGGCTACCGTGGCTAACCTTGGATACCTTAAGCCTGCATGAAGTATGCGGGCGTGGGTCAAAAATACTTCTCTTTCGCTTGAATCAGATATTTGAGTGATCAAAGAGAATAATCCCTCTAAATCCTCAAGCTGGATCTTTTGATCCAAAAACCGGATAAGAACGGATAGTTCGGAGAGTTTGATACCAAACATCGACGGCTTTAAAAATCATCAGCCATCTGCAGGTCCGATGAACACAGCCCAGCGATCCCAGCGATCCCAGCATCCGTCGTCATCTCGTGTGACACGAAGTGCTTTGCACAGAGTTCACCTTCCAACCTGCCAACCCAAAAAATGGGAAGACTGGGACGGGTGAAAAAATAACATTGGGACCAAGCCAGAAGTGGAGAGCTAACCAACAAGAATGGTGATGTCATTGGTTATTTACTAGGGCTTTGATGGCTTTAATGGGATTTAAAACCGACAAAAGAGGAGATACAATTGGATATAATGAAGGGAAAACACCTCCATTTTATATGTGTTATAAACCCAATCTTTTTGATATTCCTATTTGATGCGGATATACAGTAATGGGATGTAATGGGGATACATTTGGATATCACAGGTATCATAGGCCCATACCAATATACCAATCTCGATGGTTTGTTGATCCTGCTAAGTCGAACATTTTAAGTGGGATAAATGGCTTGTTTAAACCCGCCAGTATAGTCCCAAAACGGCATAAAAAGGCTAGAAATCAAAGTGCGGTGTGTGGCTACAATCCACCCAGGATTTAATCAATAAGTTTTAAGTTTGTTTTAGACATATCCGTCAGTTCAGGAAAACGTTGTTTTATTTTTTTTATCATTTGTCATTCAACAATGGCGATTCTTGTAAATGTTCTTCATCTGAACCAACCAACTTCAAAACAAATGACTTTCCTGGAAAAAATCAAATTCTGAGAACAAATGAATGAAGGAAGGCCAATCCATACTTGGGACAAACTAATAACTGGACAACCAGCCCTTTTCCAACCTTTTCAATGGCTCCCTCCTCCAACCAACAGCTTGAATGCCAAGTTGCTGTGGCGCGCGGAGGATGCAAAATTTCAAGGGATGTCTGGCCCTCAGCATTACCCGGGTTTCCAATAGGTTGGGTGACTATACACCAATGAGAACTCTATCATTTTGAAAGTGGGCATGGGCTAGATAAACCTTGGTGATGGGCTGTGGTATCGGGGGAAGAGCATGCCCTGACCCCAGCAAAATTGGTGGTATGGATGAGGGCTGTTTTTGATGCATATAAAAAACAAGAAAGAAAACATGTGTGATTCCCTTTAGTTGTTGTGGTATTCTTCCGGACGCTCTGAAGGGTGTAGGGCTAGATCATAGTAGGATTTGTTGCTGACTCCTGCCTGGAATCTGGCCTTGTGGCTCACGGAGGATTGTCAAATCTGCCCTGTTCAGCTACACTTTCTTCGTTGTGTCATACCGTTTCAACAAAAAAATGCTCATGCCATATCTCTCCACTTTCGTTTGTGTTTTCACTTGTTTGATACTTGTCACTTCGATTGTGCTGTGCAGTTGATAAAGCCCGAACTTGGAAACAAGAGGTTTGATATGCCGACTAGAAGGAAGACCAGCATCAAAAGGGGCTAAACGTGGTGTAGAACTCAATTCTGGTCATTTGTTCTGATATTTTCGTTGTAGCGGAACAAGTCTACAGCCCCCAGCCCCATCCCGACATAACCGGTAACGCTCAAATTTCAGAATGTATGTATGTGTGGAAAAAATGTATGGATCATACTTAAATCTAATTTACATGACCACTACACTAGATTACTCTTAAAAGCTACATACAGTAAGGGGGGTATCCATAGAAATAGATCATTGAACCATTAAGGGTATGTTTGAAAAAGCTAATATACAATCGAACATAATCGAACCCTATTTGGGGGTGCAGTTCCAAAATAAATGGGCTATACAACCAGAATCGTTGGAGCCCCATATCCCGACCTATGGATGTTATTAACTACCATAGTTATACCATACCATAGTTTTACCATAGTCATACCATAGTTATACCCTCAAATATTACACCCTCTACTTATCATTAATTACCATACTTAAACCATAGTGATCCCATACTTATCCCATAGCTATATTACCCCCCAATTATATCATGTGAGTATATAACCTTATGATTAGCTATATTAATCGATGTGTGTGTGTGTGGTTTCTGTTTTCACCGTGACCATCCGCGACCCATCGAACCCATGTGGCCACGCGCCCAGCCACTCTTTTTCTTGCGCCGCCTGGATGCAATTTTCATCCGTCACCAGCCGCACGGCCTGGTGACGTCGCAGAACAGGTCTGGGACAACTTGGATGATACAAGGTAAAACCATTAAAACACATGGAGGAAAAAAAACATGACTTGGAAAAGTTAAAGCCATGACACATGAAAAAACACTTGGAAAATTGAAACACATGTGGAAAAAAAACCTGGTAAAACCATAGCCATGGAAAAAAAAAACAAAAAACGCGGAAACAAATCTGACTTGGAAAAGTTGGAGACCAGGATCCTGTGTTCTTTGTGTGTAAATCTTGGGTAAACATCATCAAGTCTGATTCTGAGGGCTAATTGAACATGACGCTTGGCTGGTTGGTGATTCCAACCCCAGTGAAAAACACCAGCCGTTGGTCCGTTGGTGATGTGAAAACCACACATGGGCTAAAAAGACATGGGTATAAATGGATATGTGAAAACAAACAACCAGGCTAGAAAAGTTGGAAAAGTGGAAATTGATGAAGTACCTGCAAGTCAAAAAAACATTGTGGAAACACCTTTCTGTTTTTTTTTGGGGGGGCCCTATTGCCCACAAGTAAGTTACTCCCTCAACAAATATGATGGGACAAAGGGTTGCCAATCCCTTAGCCAAGTGGGATGTGACCCGACATCCAAACGTCCAAGAACTTCGGATAACTTGGGCAACTTCAGCTTCACTGTACAAAGAGCCGACCGGTTCTGACCTCATATGGGTAGCTTTGAGTCACAAACCATAAGATCTTTCAAACTATCAATATCATGATGTAACATACCACAGAATCATTGAAAAATCTTCATATCTCCCATGGTTTTACAGTACATCCAAGAAAAAAAAAAGATGCATCACCTATTCGTGATATAACTGTCCACCAAAAGCCCCAACCGCTCTTGACCGTGCGGAGGTGCCTCACCGTGCAACACAGGGATCTGGACATAGGTGGTATTCCTCACATCGATCTTGGACGGCACGGACCACCAGCCGAACTTCATAGACCTGCATCGAGGTACCGCATGTTCATCCACAGCTGATGGGTGAATTCCACAAAGCAGTCCTTTACTATATATTTTGAAGCGCAAAAATCCAAGATGCTTGTATGTGTATATGTATATATATCTTATATATATATATATATATAAGTATAGGTATTCAGAAATATTATGTAGTAGATATTGAGACATATTATGTAGTGTACATGTCTTGCGTGTATCAGGGGTATATCATGTATATGTCGCGTATATATGATGTATACATAGACCCTCCAAATACCTGGAAAAATGCGGTTTCACATATCCATTATTTTGGGACTTTACCTGATTTTTCTAAGGAATGGGAGGGTCCAAGAATGTGTATATATATATATATATGTATATATGTATATGCATGTGTATACAAGGTAAAATACATCAATCTATATACTGGTGAGTTCAAACTAGTTATGAAGAGAGAGAGAGAGAGAGAAAGAGAGAGAGAGAGAGATATATATATATATATATTTAGAAATATATATATATATATTTATATATATATATATACATATACATAGTGAGAAAGATAGATCGATCGCTGTACACATATAAAGAGGGAATTGATTGTGATGCATCGTGCATATACAAAAAACAAGACCGCCACACCAGCTGTGAGCCCCACCTCCAATTGGACATCACGGTGCCAGATAAGTTCACCTTTCGCAAACTGATGGGCGGTCGCACTCCCATCCTATCCTGGGCAGCGTGGAATGTCCAGCTTTAAATCATGGCGTGGTAATCTTGGACACCCTTAACCACCGAACTGAACACAAAGTCATATTTTGGGGATGATATATCCCCTTAGACCTTACATAGACTTTTTATATGCTAGGTACCGCCAATTAGGTTCCTGAAATGGCGACAAAAAGTCAATTCGACTTCTGGATATTTGGGTAGCCCGCCCTTCCGCATGTTTTTCTGCTGGGAAAGACAGGTATGACACGGTATGACATCTTCCATGCATCTCTCAAGGTAAAGAACTAAGCCAATGACACCCACCGAAGGTTTAGCCAGGTATGTGTAACTTCCTGGGTAGCTATTCCATCATGGTCGGCTGATGCTAGGAAAAGCCAATTCATGCCAGCTCAGGTTGTGTGACCAGTAGGCATAATTCCGCACCAAAGGAACCGCTCAGAACCAAATCTAATTAAACTAAGCCCGGAAGCCACCATAGCGCTTTGCAACGACAGCCACTGCAGCGGCAGATTGTCCTCAATGTACCCGGTTGCTTTTCAAACCCGCCACGCAGTAGCTTAGAGTGCTTCAGTGAGCAACTGTGACTCCAACAAAAGGACAGAGGCCGAATTTCTATGCCTAAAAATGCTGGTAGCATCCCAGAATTGGAGGGAGAACTTCCAGGAACCCCCTATAGTTATTTGTAAAAGCCATGGTTTCAATGCATGATTTCCCGCCAATCCATGAAGAGTCGATCCAAATCTCATCAAATCTCCGGGACTGGTGGGGAAGTGGGAGCCCGATAGTAAACCATGGCAAGGGGAACTCCATGGTAGTAAATGATGGTAAATGGATGGAGAACTGAGTGGGAAAAACATCGAACGACAAAGGAAATGAAGGGTTTGCAGCAAACCACATTTTTGATTATAGAAGCGAGCTTTGTGTACAGGATCAGCTGCCAAGTTTCCAAGTAGACAGGGATGTCAATACCAACTTGACTATGACTTCTGACCTTAGCCAGAACCCGCTGGGTGATCTCATGGTTTATGGATCATTTACTAAACTGTTTGATACCTTACTAACATTGTGTTTTGTTAGTGGAATGTCTGGTATATCCATCTAATCCATCAAGTAAATCAAGGTAATACCACAGGTGTGTTGCGCCATCGTCTGACTGCCCAAGGCCCGATGTGCTGTGCATTCTTTGAAGTATTTGGCCATATTTGGTCAATACAAATCATTGCTCGTTTTGGGGGTTCCGATTAACGTAAAGCTATCTCACCCATCCCCGTATGTGTTGCCCACCATCCCGATGACTTTTGATTGCTTCAATCCTCACTTTTCTTGGTGATTTTCCCTAGTTGGTTGGGGCTGGTAAAATCCACCATTGCTGGCTTCAAAACATAACTTTCTGTTGGTTACATATTGTTGTCGCAAGTTTCCTGTCCTCCTTTCATGGCCAGCCTTGGATATCCTGAAACAAGTTCGTTAGATGTTGGGCAAAAAGTTATATAAATATAGCAAAAGATTCCGAAGTCCTAAAGTACTAAACATTCCAAAACTATTCATCCATGCTTCATAGCCTTTTTTGCACCACCATGACACGCCCATGACGCGCCCCAGCGACCCAATCGGTGGAACACTCCGCCGCGGCGTCTTGGCAGAGTTGGGACTGGCGCATACGTCGCACTGCCGTGGGGATGGAGTTCACGAAGAAGGCTTGGATCATGCCCAGAGTCCCTGAAACCTGAGATGCTACAGCAAAATGGGCCTTTGAACTGGAAGACATGGTTTCCAGATATTTCCATCTAAGGGTTGGACCATCCAAAAGGTGAAACGGCAGGTCTTTGGCAAATCATCCAGCGGCTCAATACCAAGTGGCATAATAGTACGTCAAGTTGCCCCCAACAACCTCAGACTGCAACGGCGTTCATGGGATATGACCAGCTGAGCCATTAGGGATACTATCGAAACATACTCACCACAACGATGTTTTCCATTCAACCCAAGCAACTCTTGAGCGCTAAATTTCAGATTTTAGGATATCTATGGATATGATCTTTTGCAAGCAACTGCAAGATGGTAGATGTACATTGATATGTTTGGCCTCACCCTGTCATTCAGCAAAAAGAAACCAACTTGAAACTGACACCCAATAACCCCTTTGGCCCTCCCCATTCCTCCCACGAAAACCTCTAAAATCGCTGTTGGCAGCCAGAAGTGATGCCACGCCACAATCCGTGCCTGGTAGTTGCTGGTCTGTTGCTTCATCACTGGTTCCAAGTTCCCTGATGCCACCTGGCGCCGGAGACCCCTGGATCCTTAAATATTCACATGGTTTATTGTGGTAACCCCCATGGTAATATTGTGCCAATGGCATTTACTGGTTTAATAGTGGTTGTTAATGCTTAACATTGTATAACTATCTTTCCTGACTGTGAACGTTGTAAATCCAATAATGCATTATCCCCAATAGTTTATTGGGTATGCCCCTGCTTGGGATGATGTGAAAATGACACCCCATGGCTGGTTGATCGGATGGTTTATCGGTTGACCACATGAATTAAGCATGTTTACGTAAATGATCCCAGTTTTTTGCGGCCATTTGTGGCCATTTAGCATCTTTTGGGGGGTGACACCCCTGATTAACCCGGGGTTATTGATCGAGGGCTGACATTCAAGGAATCCTCTCAAGATCCTTTGATTGCAACATTTCCCGGTAGGGATCCTAACCGTTCAGGTTGCCAAATTTTCGAAATGCAAGGAACCAAATTCACCAAATGACAGAAGATGCTTCCCGCTTCCCAAGGTTTCATCCGAATTACACCACCCATTGTTTTCCAATCTCCGGTCGCCACATGTTGTTTCCAATCGTTGCTTTATCTCCATTGGGTTTTGTCCCAAAAAAACAGCGGAGC
>BGPT01002245.1:14140-26640 GCA_003297045.1 Symbiodinium sp. clade C Y103 | reverse complement strand
AACCCAACCAACAGGCAAAAATATGACAAAATGTCGCTTGAAACATGTGAGAACCAACCCACATGTGCTGCTCACGTCTGTCCAGCTACAGTCAACGGAGTTGTGTTAGGCTTCAACCTCATAAAGAGATCCTCATCGCTAAATCTATCTGGCTTCTATTCACCATTTTGGTCGGCTAAAATTCAACTATTGTTGGCATCAACCTGTCTTTCTTAATCCAAGGTGTTGCTAGTCCTGGTGAGGAAATCTCCAAAGTGCCTATATTTCCCTGGCACACTGGGGCTCATAAGAAGCAAGTTCCAACCAACTATTCCAAACTTCCCCTTTCAAAAAAAAGGTAAAACACCTCAAAACAGAGCTTCGGAAAATGGTCTTCTTGTTTTTGGACAATTTCCACATCTTTTTGGTTTCCCCTTCCTAGCTACACCCCATCCCTCCAATGTGGTGCACCCGCGTTATAAGTTGGATTGTAACCACCATGACGTAGATCGATATATCTACAGTAGCTATAGGTTGGTTCAAAACCCATCAGCTTTAGGTATAGTATATCCGATATAGTTATCCACCAAAAACCATCAAATTCACCTATAGTTAGCCCTCGTCATAAATCGCTAAATGCACATTTGAGTAAATTAACTCACAATTTTCCACCTACCCTCTGGTAAACTAACATAACTATGGAACATCATTATTTTTCATGGGAAAATCCACTATAAATCGCCATTTTCAATAGCGAACTGTTAGTTTACCAGAGGGCAACACTTTTCCACCTGCCCGAAAATCCCAGGGCCAAGGGTCTTTCGCGCAGTAGCACCAGGGACAGGACCTCATTCTCCGGCCAGGTGTCTGGCTGTGTGAAGCAACCTGGGGGCGGCATCCCAGGCCCGGGAACACTTCATCATGTGAGAATTTCATGGGATTTCGGGGTTGAACAATTGGTTATATAACAATGGTTAAGCATGGGTTAAGCATGGGATACCCTCTGGTTATGTCAAAATAGCTCTTGAAAATGGTCCATTTATAGTTGAGGTACCCGTTTTAAATGGTGATTTTCCATAGCCGTGTTAGTTTACCAGAGGGTAATCCAATCATATGTGATAATTTAATGAAAATCAATGAATATAAGGGATATTAATAAATATCATCATTGAAATGTCCATGAACATCCAATATAAATAGTCTGACGCAATTATCTTCTTAACGCCATAATTCTTCCAAAAATATGGATGTCACCATATAGCCAGTCATTCCAACAATCATATGAGAATTCTGGACGATTTTCTGATGATGGCCCCTCATGCGAGTATAATTATGTAAAACTGGTGAATCATGAGACCACAAGAGACGACGACATTGTAGCCACTTGATTTCAATACCCTCTGGTAAACTAACATAACTATGGAAAATCACCATGTTTCATGGGAAAATCCACTATTTCTATGGCCATGTTCAATAGCGAACTGTTAGTTTACCGGAGGGTAAACACAATGGTTTTCCATGGGTTTTGCTGTCCACATGCTGGTGCAATGCCACGAATCGTGGCGCAGGAGACGAGGAACTGGCATTCTTTTTCTCAATCTGATCCAGAAACAGTTGACAGATGCTTCCACTGGAGCTCCCACTGTAGAGCACCTCAGAAAGGGTGGAAATTTTTGCTAGTTCCAGTGGGTTCCGATCCAAGAGGAAGCGCTTGTGAACTAAGAGTTGTTTCTAATTTTTGCCCTCAGGAATTTTCCTAGCCTCTTCTTGAAGGAGCAAAAAGGCTGGGAGACCCTTGCTGAACATCTCAGACTTATAGCTTGCCGGTCCAATGAATCTCCCCGCTTTAGTTGGTCCCATGTGTGCAATACACGAAAACGTAACTATTGAAAATGGCCATATATAGTCGATATTTTCCCATTAAACATGTTGATTTCCCATAGTTATGTAACAGTTTACCGGAGGGTAAACCTACTGGTTCTTCGTGGCTATCTCAATATTCCAACCTTTTGTGGGGAAATCGCCCACCGGCCTTGGCATCATCCGAAAGCTGCAAAGAATTGATGCGCCCGCCGGGGTAAAAACATCCTGGACCACGGTTCATGCACAAATGTGCTTGGAGAAAGCTTCATTGTGTCAAATAGGGATGGACAATCAGAGCACGAACAACCATTACAATGTCTGTTTCTACGTGAGGCTATACTGGCTATAATTACTCTCCCCCTTCAGCAAGCCTATGGATGATTCTAGCTGTCTGTCTTTTCATTTTGTAAGGACTTGACCAGCTGGCTCTACTTCGACCGATGACCAAGGAAGTAAGGCTAGTCCCCTGACATGAAGGGTGTAATGAGATGTAGTTTTAACATGCGTAATTCTAACATACGGAACATGGCCCTTTTACTCATGATTCATGAGGATTTACCTCTCAAACATGTTGAATTTCCATACGGACTTGGGGATCCAGCCCAGCCAAGCGTCGTGAGTCATCCATGTGAACCCCTCCAGTGGTTCCTATGCAAACGTCTCCTTGCTGCCAGGGGGTGCTGGGTGCCGGGAGGGATGATCAAATGGGAAGGCCGGAAGGCTTGTTGATTTGCTGCTTGAAGTTTAACTTCAATGGGATACATGGTGCTTAAGGCTTATAAAGTCAAGGTGTATGCCTACAACCTTTCAAGCTTCCAATGAATCCAAACTATCCAAAAATATGTTTCTTCATTTCTGCACATGTTCCCAACGTGTTTAGTGTGTTTCCTTCACCTCCCTTCATCACAATCCTCCGAACCGCGCATGACCCTTTCCAGCCCCGAAGCAGCCCACCTCGGCTGCTTCCGAACGCAAAGCTGTTGCCCTTGGCTTCCAAGGAACAGTTTAGGAAGTTACGGTGCCACCTTTTTGAAAAGGAGACCCGAGAATTGAAACATTAGGGTGAGGGATCTTATTGCAAAAAATCCATGGGAATATGATAGGGGAAAGGTCCATAAGAGGGTTTTTCTATAATTAATGGGAACAATGATGATTAACCAGAGGAGTTGGGGGCATCCTATTTTCAGACAGGCCCAAATAGGGGGTATCCTATTTTCAGACAGGCCCAAATAGAAGTGACGGTCTTTTTTCAACAGACTAACCGCAATTAAACACTATTAAACAGTTGATCGGGAATCATCATCAGATGTATTCACTGGTAATCAAACACGGCAATGGAAAATCTATTCAATTTTAATTGATTTTCAATGATTTTCCCATTATATACAACCTTCATTTAGTTCGGGATAGTTCGGGGCTTTCCCTCTATTAGCTGCATGTTTTGATGACATCAGAGGGTAGGTAAAACGGGTGAAACAAAAAAAACAATAGACCATCACAAGTATAGAAACGGACAAGATCTCAACCCGTCGCACCGCAGGTTGGATAGGGAAAGCACATGTTTGAGACCATCACCAGCCACGGAAATCCCAGGGATGCCTCTAGCGGCAGAAGGGGAATTCAACAAAAAACCGTGAGAATTAAACCTGGAAAGAGAACTGGACAAGTATACACTGCATAGTCTGCATAGTGATAATGGTTTTCACATGTTTTCACATCCATCTGAATCATTTTGACTCCACATTCAGCACTGGGCTCTCACAACGATTATAGTGTGATTTGTTTTGGTAATCAAATTTTCGACATGCTCCAATTGGATACACGATTCATTCCGGCTTTATCTATTTCATTACCCTCTGGCAATCAAACGTGGCAATGGAAAATCCACCATTCAAAGTTGCGTTTCCCATGAAAATCGTTCATGTATAGGGGATTTTCCACCTAGCCACGCTTGATTACCAAAGGGTAGGTTTTGAAAAAATAGGTTTAATGCTTGCCACTGTCGCATGCCGTGGCACATCTCCCAGTGCCACGAGCTGGGTAACATCTACCAGCGGAGGTAGCTTTGCAGTCAGGACTGTGGTTGCCTCGGTAGATCTCCAAATGGTGGATGTGGCTTCGTCTGACGATACAAGGTGGGGTCCACTAGATACTTGATAGTTACAGCAAGTTGGTTTATAAGTTGGTTAACTATAGGATTTCTGGGGGATATAACTGATACAAGGTCAATGGAGCCTGAAGCAAGCCAACCTATATTAATTGGGGGGGGGGCGCCATCTTTTACGCACCCCTTAAAAATCTAATTACGTTGATTTTCAGCACATGGTTTATCACATCATTATACATCATTTCACCAACTAGTTCTACCATAGGTTAACTACACCGAAAACCCATGAAAAACCCATGTGGCATATCTACCATCAAACGATGTCACCGAAAAATCTGCGACGAAACCTGGTTTCAATGCCGTCCTGGGTTCTATGGTTTCTGGTGCAGTTCAAGTCCTTTAGCAGTTAGAAATTGGTATAACATGTTGTAATTGTGGTTAGATCTTCCATAAATGGGGTAGTTATAACTGACTTCTATCTGGTATTTCAGGCCATAACTGTAGATAGATCGAACTAGTCGGGTTTAAGTTGAGCCAACTTATCACTCAGGGGCCTCACTTTGCTGGAAATTCTTAGATCTTCCGTGATCTGGAGGAATTGCCCATCCAACTTGTTGATTTTCTGGAGCTTCCGCTGAATTTCTCATGCCATGGCCTCCCGGTATGAATCTGATATGTGAAATGGGTACTGTCCTGTAGAACTTGGTTCCCAAAAGATGCACACATACTCATACCCACACAAATCTGACCATCTATATAGTCTATCTAACCCTACCCAACCTCAGAAGAAACAAACGGTCCTATCCAAGCTAATCCTACTCCGCGGTTAAGGTTATAGATCTACGGGGGTTACAACCCCAATAAGTTACATGTTTCATACTATAATCGTAACCATGGTGAATCATGGTTATATATTTAACCACGTATGAATGGAACTGCACCCCCAAGTAGGTTCTATACTTCTCAGGAAAAGTGGATCATATCCCAATATATCCCAATATATCCCAATAAAACATATCACTAAATCCTTTTTGGATGCTTCATTAAATCCCATCATTAAAAAGCTCTGAAATCAGGACCACATCGGGCCAGTCACCCAGCTGGCAGTCGCCGGGCCAGTGCCCTGGATCCTCAACACCACCAGTTTACCTCGGCGTCCAGGTGCCGAGTTCAAGCCATGGGCTTTGCCCAAGAAATGGTTACCCTCCATGGTGATATGTTTCATCAATAATAATGGGTTGTATTATGTGTATATATTTATATATAGAGCTATATATATATATATATACATGTATAAATTGATGGGACATGTATGGGAAATGGTTCTATGGTGGAATTGACCAGCAACTTATACGAAAGTAATGGGAATGGGAATGGGAAAACTCATGGAGAATATGATGGGATGTATGGCTAGTTGAGCGGTCAAAATGGTGATGGTCTCAAAGATTGAAATTTAGCTGATGAATGATGGATTTGGATTTGCTCTAGAATGGGGCATGTATCCAAATTTATATGTATGTGTGGAATGTATGGCAATCTCGATGGGAAAATAATGATGAGCCATGAAATTCTGTGGCACCCTATTTGCCCTATTCTATCCGAAATGGTGAATCTCAAACATCACTATTACCATACTTGGGTGAATACACATCCATTAACCAGCTATTCTAGCGTCCCTAGGGTTTGTAGGGTCGCCAGGTTTTGACTCATAGCCCCATAGAGAACAGCTCCAGGTGCCGGCACAGTTGCGACTGCAACCCACGATCAAAGTCGACTTTGCAAGCCACGTGAGGCTCAGGATTTTGCAGTTGGGAATGGCGTAGGTTGCCTGACAAAAATTGATTCCTCAACTCCCGGTGTCAAGCTGGGGAAGACCCGAAGTAAATGGAAGTGTTCCAGTTTTCAAGGTAAAATCATACGTAACTGGAGGATTTTCCATCGCCACGTTTGATTACAAGGACATTTGACAAATTGTTGGTTTTGGATGGTTTTGGCATGTGTTGGCCAACTGTCTTCAATCCCCTTAGCCTTAGCTGGTAAACAAAATTAGGGCATGGTTGCTGGTTAGGTCTGTCCCATCTTCATTTGCGACCTAGGCTTGTGGGGTAACAAGCCTTCTGTACCTATTGCCATTGGCTTTGTCCGACCCACTCAGGTTTTGCAAACATGCATAGACACCAAATGTTTGTATGTGGCTTTGCTTCGAATTGTGCTCCTCGAAATCTCTATTGAAACCAACCAAAGTCCCACATTTGTGGTTTGTCACTTTGCTGTACATACCGTGCTTGAAACGAAGTATAATGCGCACAATAGCATCAATAGCCTCCAAGAATAGGTACTTTAATGAGAAATGAGTTGAGTTAAATCCCGATTTTTGATATGCAGCATTTTGATTGTTAAATTCACCATCATCCATCAACACACATCCCATCCGCCGAATATTGCTCCAACACGAGGGCCACAATGAACATAGATCCAATACCAAGGTTTCTGGAGGGATACTCAAGTTTTTGGGGAAGGGATTACTGCGGATTACTGTGGATCCCACACTAAAACCACCTTCCCCAAAGCACTTTGGGACGGCTTCCAGCTCCTGCAGGGTGGCAGCTGTGGCCCCTGTGAGGTTCCAACGTTGTAACCTGGGAATCGCCGCTGGTGGCTGAGACATCCACCGCATGGGGTTCTGAGCTGTTGGGCCGATTCCGTTTGCAACGAGAAGTCAGCATTGAAGAAACAGTGGCTGCCATAGGGTTTTGAGGGTCGGGGATGCTAATTGAATGGGGCTGAAAGACCTTTCAAGCGCACGCGTCGTATATGCCACTACCCATTCCTTTTGCAAGCCATGGCGGAGAAAACTGGTGTCAATTTGGAATAGGAAAATGGTCCAATGAAGTTCGGGGGAAAGAAAACCAACAATTTAACCATGTTTTTCCACGACTTCCCCCTTAAGAATGCACATGCGCGGTTTCTATTGTTTGCTCCATGACTTTCCGATTGAAAATCCAAGGTTTCCATTGGTTTTCCGACCCAGCCATGGTGGCATCAAACCCTGGGATGTGGGTCAAAAATGGGTACCCCAACAATTAGATGGGTAATGCTAAGAATCGACTGTGGCCCTCCAGGTCTTTAATTTTGACCCACACCCGACTGCAATCACCACCATTCAAGGGACTCGGACACCACGCTCCCATTGACAAGATGATGGGACCCGATGACCACTTGCCAGGGGTCCTGGCGCTGGATCATCGGACAGTTTCTGGTGAATTTACCACAACTTTGTGGCACATTTACCATGGTGAACTTACGAACTTATGGTGATCTACCCCAATTTAATTGACATTATTCTTGAAAATGGCAAGTTAGTCATACTGATCAAACTCAGGATCTTAGTCTTTAAAGAGTATTGTAAGCATGCCCTAAAGATCTAGAGTTCAAACATGGATCTTGAATACCACACAACATCCCCACTGGCTTATTCCATGTCAGATTTCCGCCTCCTAATCATCAGCCACTATAGTCAGTGGATTAGCTTAGTCACGGGTTTCTCATACAGTAATTGTTCCCTTCAACTGTTTGTGGGAAACCCAAGAGTTTTACCCTTGCTTCGACACATTTGACACAAGTTGCATGCCTCATCATCAGACACCGACAGCATGCAGCAAAAGGCACCCTTCACCGGCCTCAGGTTTGACTCCCTGTGCTCAGCTGCAGCCCATCCACATTAATTACAGTACATCAAATGAGAAAAACACATGTTCACATGACCTCCAGTGAACCTGCATTTGACATAGTTATAGTTGCATCATTCCGGCCACGTTTTTGATGGATGCTGCCCCGTGAATATATGTCTTGTCACCAGGTGTTCCCTGGAGCAGCCAGCGGCTTCCAGAAAACCCAGCCTAATTTCGGTCTCAGCAGTGTAGGTCAACCTCTGAAAACCCTCCAACCCCAGATGTTGCTTCAAACAACATTCCCAAACCATCTTCAAAAGTCAATCCTCGCTTCCCATCTCCAAAGAAATCCGGGATCATCCAATCAATCATTAACTCCACTGTGTAAATCATTTCAAAAACTATATAGCTATATATGTAGCTATTATCAATATTATTACTACTGCTATCATTACTGTCTGGTAAACTAACATAACTATGGAAAATCATTATTTTTAATGGGAGAATCCACTATAAATGGCCATTTTCAATAGCTACGTTTAATTACCGGAGGGTATTCCTGCTATTGGAATCATCCCCATCTGGTCCCAGCATCAAGCTCAAGATGGGTTTCTCCTCCTCGTCCACTTCAGATGCAGCCCAGAGAGACACCGGTGGACTGGAGTTGTTCGAAACGAGATCACCTTCGACAACACAAACATGTCAACGAAGGGGCTTTAAAGTCTGAAGGGATCAAACGTGGCAAGGCACTTTTTGGTTGGGGGGTTATTGTACATTCATTACACCACTATTTAAGTGGTCTATACCCGTTATACCCATTTGTAAATGACTTTCATATCAATGATTGTGGACATATCCATTGGCAGGTTTGATTGCCCCAGGGTACCACTCACATGGGCAATCCCGAACTCCGTGGGGAAATAAGAAACATCAAATGGTGGGACATCATGAAGTGCCAACTTAGATTACCAAAGGGTAAGCACTTTTACTGTAACACCAAAATGGAATCACTTGGATCACCCAAACATGGGAACTTTTAAAATGACTTTAGCATCGGACATGCAACTCTGAGGGAAACAAGTTGGAAAGAACCCCTTGGATTTGCTCAAGCAGAGAATCAAAGAGCAAACTTGAAAGTTGGAGGGCGTGCGTCGTTAGTAGAACATGGATCAGCACCATGATGTGGTTAGCCGAATGCCATAAACATATAGTACCTTTTGGGGATGATGTATACGATTCATTTTTGCTGATATTGAGGATTGTTTGCAATTAGATTCTGCACATTCATTGATATTAAAGTGAATGTCAACATCTGAATTCAAGCGTGCTTGAGTTTATCTCAATATGTGGATTGGAAACCACATGGCACCACAGTATTCTATTACGATGTTCCCAGCCATGGTGATGTTGGATTTCTGCCCAGCCATACATGTATGCTTAATTGCTGGCATCTAGGCTTACAATGCACAGCAAGCCTGGGTGTGTCTGAAAATGGGGTATCTTTTACCGAAAATAACCATGAAATGAACATGATGTCCTCTCTCATGGCTTTTTGATGGATTTTGGTGGTATTCCCTCTGTAAATGGAGCTGTGCAGGTTTAAATGGGAAAAACCCCTTGAAAACTGGGAGATTCTACATTGCCATGTTCTACCACTAGAGGGTATTCACTTTTCTTTCAGGCAAACCCACCTCCGTTTCCGAAAACCTCCACTACTGCTGGAGCCACAACACCTGTGAGAAGGTAGTTCTGGCCAGGTGATAGCAGCATGTCCCGGATGCCTCAGGTACTGCATTGTATACCCTCCGGTGACATCAAACATGGCCGACATGGCCAGCCAGAACATCACCCAAAAATGAAGGTTTGAATGGGAAAATCAACTATACATACATGTTCATAAATGGTGGATTTTGTCATTGCCACACTTGATTATCAGAGGGGTAAATAGTCGGCAAAATTGGTGATAAATCCAATAAATGGACACATGGATTGTGATACATCATATCCCGTATCAACTAATATGAAATACGCCCCAAACCGAAACCTTGGTTTGAAGACTGGATGCATTCAATTTTGGGGTTTGTTATTCCCAGTCAAAACCCTGGCCTTTTTACTATATCTATTGATTTAGGGTCCCTGCGCATCCCTGTACTGTCATATTTTTGACATCAGGGGGATGGCAGTGGAAGCAAATTCCAGTTCGACCATAGTATCTTCCCCTTCCCTTCACTAATCCTCCAGGGAAGACAAGCTCTTGTGGATCTGGACCAGGATGTCCTAGACGTGCCGCAGGTAATTACCCTAAACCACCTCATGGCTATTTGTTGGCTAATCATCAAAGAACCATCTAAACCTTCCAGCTAGTTCTATGATTGTAATCTATTGTAATCTCAAAGTTACATAAACCATCATAAGCTACTTGACCCCTAAACCACCTCAATTTGTCAAAAACCACTTCATTTGTTCGTTAAATACCCAGTGGCTAATTAGAATCTCATCTAGTTAGCCGGTTTAACAACCCCAATGGCTACTTCACCCCTCAACCTCAATTGGTCCAAAATCCAGGTGGCTATTGCTGCTGGTTTCCGCGAAGCCGAAGCTCGCCGTGGCCCGGCGCAGCGCCACCGGCCACGCCGCGACCGACGACGTTTTCGACGTGGCCAGGAGCCACCCCAGGTCCGCGCTCAACGCCACGGCGGTGGCACCGGGCGCGGTGAAGGCAGCGGATTCCTGGAGCAAATGCGGGTGTCAATGGGCCGAAAATGGTGGAAAGTGCTGGGAGATGTGAAATACAATGGATTTTTTCAGGATTGGAAACTGAGGAATTGAATCGCTGCAAAAATTGATGAAATAGGTGGGGATCTACAGCAAAATGATAGAACATACGGGAATCCCAGGGAATTTGTATAGGCACTTGATACCTTAATTAAAGTGGTGAAAGCCCTGGGAATATCCAATGGACTTTTAAAGCAAAGCCACGTGTCATGGGAATCTCAAAGGTGGATTAAATGAAAAAAATGTTATAATGCTAAATAAAACATCTATACAATTGAAAACTTGGAGCCATGGACTAAGAATGGCGGCTGAAGCATCACATACATGGACACAGGCTGAAACATCTGAAACAGTGGGATTTGAGCACGCACAATAATAATATCGCTGGCAAAACATCAGGATGGCGGCAGGTGTCAAATCAAATTTCTGGGCCAATCATTGTAGCCTGCCAGAAACTGCTCGCATGTTCCGATTTCAAGGACAACCATGGACAACCCATCTCTTTGACATCCCTGAAGCACAGGATGAGGCCACCTGGATGTTTTCGGAGTACTCTGCGCGATATAAGCGGACGGATCCTTCTTGGTCGCTGACCACTAGCCAGTTGGCATCCTGGGCACGGCACAGTGGAATGATCAGCGCGGCAAACTGCAAGGGTCACCGGTGGCAAACTTGAAGCCAGATCGTTAGCAGCACAAATATCACTATGGCTAATAGTTCTGAACATGGTGACATGGCCCAGAAACCACAGGGATGGCTGGTATTCAACTGGTGAACTGTGAAGCATCAACCCCCCCACGGTGGGTCACCACACAGCTGGGTTGCTAGTGACCAGGCATAGCATATCCCCGGTATAGCGGTATGGTTTCAACTTGCCAATGGCAAATCGAATGCAAACGAATGCAAACGAATCACATCCGGAATTTACTTAAATTATATAGCTCTTGATGAACCCACTCCAATTCCATGGGAGAAACTTGATCAAACATAAGGTTCACATTTCCTGGAACTCCAACCATCTCCTGGTTGGATGGTATCGCCACCGGAGCATTCCGGAGCCAAGCAGCAGGGGACAGTTCCAGGTATCGCACAGGCCATGGAAGCACCTGTGAGGGTGAGGATCTAGGAGTGACCTAGGGATTCCTCACCAAAATATTTACAAAAAGAAGGAAACATCCATTTATTTCGGAAAATCTTTGGGGCTACATCACCCAAAACACAAGCACTAGGTGAGCAGCGTCAAACAGTGTCAAACATCTAATATCCCGAATTGCCTGAATTGGTTGGTTTTCATGGGGTAATTTCGATCATGGATTCTGATAACCCCTAAGTATCTATCCCTCATATAATGATTGGCAATTTGGGTTGTTTGAACCCAATCCTCAACGAACTTGGCTTTTTGAAACTGCCCAAGTGGACAATCCCCCAAGATAGCCTGGGAAGTTGTGGGATAGAGTGTAGCACTGGAAGATGAACATGGAAGGACACCTACATAGGTGTTTCTGTGTGTTTGTGGGGTGGGGTGCCATCCAAACGTTGCCAAAGATGTGATTTTCATTGTCGCATGGTGGTGCGCAGTCCACGTCACAGCCAAAAATATCCAGGCAGTTCATCAAAATGTCTGACCATGTTTTTTCTCGGACACCAGCTGGGTAGTAGTAGACCCCCATGGAATTGCACGATAATGCACAATGATACCCAATGAAGGTTTACCCGGTGACCAGTTTCGACTAACATCAGACATCAGTGGCACAATGATTTTACTAGCAATTCATTTTATCAAAGGAAGTTGGGAAGCAATCTTCCGAGTTACGGACAAATAGAATTGTGGGACTTTCACCACAATAACAATTCACCACAATAACACTTCACCACAANATCTTCCGAGTTACGGACAAATAGAATTGTGGGACTTTCACCACAATAACAATTCACCACAATAACACTTCACCACAATAACACTTCACCACAATAACACTTCACCACGTTAACACTTCACCACAATAACACTTCACCACGTTAACACTTCACCACAATAACACTTCACCACATTAACAATTCACCACATTAACAATTCACAACAATAACAATTCACCACAATAACA
>BGPT01002244.1:23435-98800 GCA_003297045.1 Symbiodinium sp. clade C Y103 | reverse complement strand
CAACAACAACAACAACAACAACAACAACAACAACAACAACAACAACAACAACAACAACAACAACAACAACAACAACAACAACAACAACAACAACTCTAACAACAACAACTCTGTGTAAAAGCATTTCGGTGTAAAGATGTTTGTGTGTAAAAGGGTCTGTGTGTAAAGCCTCTATGTGTACAAGCTTCCAGCAAGTCGCAGCCTGCCGTGGCCACTTGGCAAGGCTTGCGCACATGGAGCATGGAATCCAACGACATTTCAGCACAGAGAAGACAAGCTGCAAGGCGTTGCAAGGGGTTCCATGGGTCCAGTAACCAGGCAAATTGTCTCCCGATTGCATTCTTTGAGGTATATGATTTATTCACAAAACGGTCGGAAAAAATGTTACAGTAGTTGGAGACTGGAACAAATCACTGCATCAAAATTTGCAGTTTGCTGCACATGCCTAGAGGGACAATAGTTTGACAAGATAGAATATTCAAAGGTTATTTTAGGCTCAAACATGTAAAAGAAATGGCGCGTTTTGCTCCATTGGTTCGGTATTTGCGATACGTGCTGGTGCTGTTTTCATAGTGTTTTTGCACCTCAATTTAACCCTGTTCCTTCGAGGCGAACTGAATGCAGATGCCCCAATTTTCAGCCTAGATGCGGGGGACCTCGTGCTGCAGTTTCTGTTGGGGTGATGAGGTCTTTCAAAGGTCAGCAAAGTTGCTGCGACTTCTGACTCACAGTGCTGTAGGCTGAAACCAAATGCAGGATCCTCGGACAGGAGTCGCGGAAGAGCTTGTTAGAGTTGAAACAGACCAAGCGACAGCCGCTTCAGAGTGACAAATATTGAAAACAAAAGAGCAAGGAACAAATACTTCAAAAGGATTAGAGAGGACTCCTATTCCCAGTATCATGTGGGATGGCAACTCTGATCATGGGGTACTTCTAGTGAATGCAACATAAAACAGAAGCTTTGTGTCGAAATGCATCCTTGCCAAATCATATTCTCTGACTCCTTGGCAGCTGCAGTGTGCAGTTTCTGGTGAGGAGGTGAAAGACATGTGTCTGGAAAAGCAGCACCTCCATGCAGAGGTCCACAACTTGGAGGCGCAGTGTGGCCTTGGCCCTGCTAGTGGTGGACGTGTTCGCTTTCTTTGTCTTGCATGTGCGGTATTGCAATGCACACCCTGATGTGCAAATCACGGATACTTAGGTGAGATTTTGAATTATTTGTAGTTATAATGTCAGTTATACAAAAAATTATTGGAAATTATGAAGAGAATTAAAAATGATGATTTTTGTCCCTTCTTCATAACTTTGGAAAATTCAAAANGTTATAATGTCAGTTATACAAAAAATTATTGGAAATTATGAAGAGAATTAAAAATGATGATTTTTGTCCCTTCTTCATAACTTTGGAAAATTCAAAAAACATTTTTTTTATCACAATGAAAACATGTTTTTTTCTTACAGCGGTTGCGCTGCTTCAAGCTTTGTTTTTTATGTAAAATGAGCGGGCTTCGAGGAGGGATTGCCCTGAGTCTCGAAAAATAGTAATTCTACTCTTTTTAGTGCTTTACTATTTTACAGTGATTTACTGTAAATTTATGGGTCTGAAATTGATATTAGCAAATCATTTTACATGAGACCTAGCTTTAAATTTGAATGTTTTTTGTGTTCTTGATTTTGAATGTCATTAATGTTTCAACAATTTGATTCTTTGTTTTTTTTCCTTGTTGGTTCTGGAAACAAGAAAATGAATATATATGTTCGGCATGTCTCAAAAAAAGGGGGGGGCCCGAAACCTTTAAATCAAGGCTTAATTTTCAAGGTTTCGGGCACCCCTCGTTTTGACTTGATACATCNGGCATGTCTCAAAAAAAGGGGGGGGCCCGAAACCTTTAAATCAAGGCTTAATTTTCAAGGTTTCGGGCACCCCTCGTTTTGACTTGATACATCCCCAAGTGTATACAGAAATGTAAACGCATATAATAAGATTACATTTTTTGATACATACATAGGTCTAGATGTTCAAGCTGAAAGATCCAAACATTAAACAATACCGAGTTAGTTTAGAAGTGTTTAGATACTTCGTAGCAGTTATTTTTGTTGAAACTAATGTCATTATTTTTTGCTGGTCTCCTTGAGGCTTTAGAGNTGAGTGTATACTACAGATGGATTGGATGAAAATCCACGCTGTGTGAGTTGGAATGTTGATAGAATTTGATATGTATATACTGTATATATATATATATATAAAAATGTAAAGTGCTAGAAGCAAACCAAATGAACGAGAAGGAAAGCATGTAGAAACGTGTGCACATTCTTTGTAGAAAATAGTTTTGTGGAACTTCCTTTTGCTAGATTTCGTTTCTGCTATTCTTCGGGCTTTATAATGAGTATCGGCTATTGTGTACGGTGTGTGGCGTGAATGATAAAACCATTTATGTTTGAATTTATTGGGACATTTATTACATTACTTGTGCAGTACATGAGTTGACCGTGTGTTTTTACTTGTGTCATGTGTGATAGCGTTACTTGAGGACAATGTTTTATTTNTTGGGACATTTATTACATTACTTGTGCAGTACATGAGTTGACCGTGTGTTTTTACTTGTGTCATGTGTGATAGCGTTACTTGAGGACAATGTTTTATTTTGCAATTTTCCTGTTGGTTCCAAAAAAGCTAAAAATACGCAAAAAGGAACCCCCCCCTCCCCCCCGGGGGGGGGTCCCTTTTTGGCATTTTTGCTTTATAGATGCTTTTTGTGGGAATCCCAAGCCGACAGGAAAATTGCTAGTTTTATTTGTCTATTTTCTTTGATGCAAAGTCCAGGTTTTTGGAAAAAACTGTGTATCTTCAAGTTTACTGGAGGTTATGACAGAACTAAAAATTTAAATCGATACACGTGTTCATGGCAAAACTAAAGACAAATGCTCAATAATTTCATGAAGACAAGACACCAAAGCTATCGTCAACTCTACTTGAGGTAACCATTAGATTGAACCAATTTGAATTTATAGACCTGCTCATGGAAGAAAAGGAAAATTGTCAGATATAAAATGTGATGAGAACAAAACATTACACTACCTTCAACTTTACTTGAGGTGACAGCTGAAATGAAAACAAAAAGTAAAATTCCAGAAATTTTCAGGAAGACAAGCCATGGCTTGATTTTTACCTGAAGTAACGATTTGAAGAACAATCCATGGAAGAAAAGGAAAACTGCCAGANAGAAATTTTCAGGAAGACAAGCCATGGCTTGATTTTTACCTGAAGTAACGATTTGAAGAACAATCCATGGAAGAAAAGGAAAACTGCCAGATAATTTCAAGAAGTCAGGGCACAATGGTTTTTTTCAATTTTCACTTGAGGTGACGCTTGCGTTGAAACAATTTGTTTTTTTAATACCCATGGAAGAAAAGAGTAAACTGCTACAAGATTTCAGGAAGACAAGGCACAAAGATATTTTGAACTTTACTTGAGGTACTGACTGAACTGAAACCATTTGAGTTTGAAGAACTATCCATGCCAGATAGTTTCATGAGGACAAGACACACAATTATGTTCAACTTTACTTGAGGTGCTAACTGAACAGGAAAATCAATCTATAGAATGATCCATTGAAGAAACGGCAAATCTTTATATACTTCCATGAAATTTCAATGAAGTTTCTATGCAATTTCTTTGAAGTTCGTATGTAGTTTGAATGTAGTTTTTATGACGTTTCTATGTAGTTTTTTGTAGTTTATAGGCAGCTTTCAAAACTACATAAAAACTACATGTAGTTTGATTAAAACTCCCCAAGGTCCCAAATGAGAAGGTTTCTTAAAAAGGTTTTGGAGAATGGCCGNAAACTACATGTAGTTTGATTAAAACTCCCCAAGGTCCCAAATGAGAAGGTTTCTTAAAAAGGTTTTGGAGAATGGCCGTGAAGAAAAAAGAGGTGTGGTCTACGGGTGGTATACGGGTGATATACGGAGGTATACGGAGGTATACGCAATACATAGTTAGTATTGCCCTTATCAAAGTATACGGAGGTATACGGAGGTATACGGAGGTATACGGAAGTATACGGAAGTATACGGAGGTATACGCAATACATAGTTAGTATTGCCCTTATCAAAGTATACGGAAGTATACGGAAGTATACGGAAGGATACGGAAGTATACGCTAGTTTACTTTAGTATTGCCCTATATGGGGTATACGGAGGTATACGGTTGGTATACGGGTGGTATACGGGTGGTTTTCGGGCGGTGTACGGGTGGTATACGGTGCCAGCTCTGAAATCAAATTTTCATATGTTTGCATGCTCGACCCAAAAAACAAAAATGGGACTTCCATTGAAACCAATTTACTTTCAATTATTTTCCCTGCAAATCTAAAGGGAGAAGCAAGGATTTCAACTGAAATCAATGCACGTTCAAAGGTTTTCCTTTTAATAGTTTAAAGGAAAAGTAAAGATTTCGATTCAAATCATTTAAATTCAATAGATTTTCCTTAATTTTCCTTTTAAATCTAACGGAGAAGCAAGGATTTCAATTGAAATTCATTTACGTTCAATTGATCTTCCTTTTATATACATCTAAAGGAGAAGCAAGGATTTCAATTGAAATCCATTTAAGTTCAATTGATCTTTCTTTTAAATCTAAAGGAAAAGCAAGGATTTCAATTGAAATCCGTGTACGTTCAATTGATATTCCTTTTAAATCTCCAGGAGAAGCAAGGATTTCAATTGAGATCCATTTACGTTCACTTGATTTTCCTTTTAAATCTAAAAGAGAAGCAAGGATTTCAATTGAAATCAATTTGTTTTCAATTGATTTTCTTTCAGAAAAATATGTAAAGATTAATTAGTGAGGATTTCAATTGATATCAATCTACTTTCACTTGATTTTCCTTTTGAATCTGAAAGAGATCTAAGGATTAGTAGAGGGTGGTATTGGTATTATCAATAAAACCGATAGAAAGTAAATCCAATAGGAATCCATAGGAATCCTATAGGAATGAATCCTATAGGAAGAAACCATACCGATCCCATAGAAGTCCTATAGGAATCCCATAGAAACCGCAATGGAACTTCCATGGAAATCCTAGAGAAATCTTATAGAAATCCTATAGGGATTCCATGCTAATCCCATAGAAATCCCATAAACATCCTATAAGGAATCCTATAGGAATCACATAGAAATCCTGCAGAAATCCTATAGAAATCCTAGAAGAATTCAATATAGAAATCCCACAGAAATTCCACAGAGATCCTCTAGAAACCCCATAGAAATCGTATAGGAATCCCAACTGAAATCCTATAGAAATCTTATAGGAATCCGATAGAAATTCCACAGAAATCCCATAGAAATCTTATCAGAAATCCCACAGAAATCCTATAGGAATTCTATCATAGAATTCCGATAGACATCTTGTAGAAANTCTTGTAGAAACGTTTTAGAAACACTATAGAAATCCTTCAGAATTCCCATAGAAACCATTTAGAAATCCTATAGGAACCGCAAAGAAAACCCAGAGAAACCCAATAGAAATCGTAAAATTAGAAATCAGGATCATGAACTTAAGTACGGATTTTAATTGGTATCAATCTACTTTCAATTGATTTTCCTTTTCAAAAAAAAAAAATTCAAAGGGCCAAGGGTGTTGATTTATTTGGGGGAACTCTGCCTATTATTTGGGGGGGACGTGGGCTCATGGGGGTTCCCTTGGTGAGCTTCTCAAAGTGATGTTTTTGAAGGGGTTTTAATAAGGAAATTGACCATTTGGGAAAACATTTGTTTCAAAAAGTAGCCAAAACTTTGGTTTGAACCAAGACTGCAAGATTGGGCCTGTGGTTGCACAGCCCATAGAAATCCCATAGAAACCCGATAGAAATCCTTGAGAAAGNAAACTTTGGTTTGAACCAAGACTGCAAGATTGGGCCTGTGGTTGCACAGCCCATAGAAATCCCATAGAAACCCGATAGAAATCCTTGAGAAAGCCCCTAATGCGGCATGCCTTAATGCAAGTTTCCTTGAAAAAGATGCAATAATTTTTTTCCTCTGAACAGAGGTTGACACTACCTGCTTAGAAAAAAATCACAAACAGGGCCACCTCCAGAAAATAAAAAAGGCCTTCCCTCTTTAGAAAATAAAAAACACACACACGCCCAGAAAGCAGAAAACAACAAAACATTGGAAAAACAAAAAGCAAAAAAAAACAAAAAATATAAACAAACTATTTTGGGACTCTTGCCTAGCCCCCCACCTCAGCCCAAAGAGTCTGAAAATATTGTTGTTTTATTTGTTTTTGTTTTTTGTTTTTTGGTTTTTCCAAGGTTTTTTCGTTTTTCTGGGTTAGGGTCCCCCCCCAAAGATTCAGGAAATAAGAAAATGTTCTCAATTTTTGAGCTCTGTTTGAAATAAAGTCGGCTTCACATTTGCAACACGGACTACAGCATATTCACAACCCGTTCAATCCAAGCCCAACCTGCAAAAAACGCAAAAAGAGTAAAATTTGAGCAGTGTGAAGGATCACTTTTTCATAGCGAAAAAAAAATTATTGGAAATTATGAAGAAATTATGACTTACTAAGTATGTTATAACATGTTATAACTAGGGTTATAACTTGAATTATAGTTTAAAATCTCACCTAAGTAAGCAACGTTCACAAGTGCTCCAAATTGTGTTCCAAGTTGATTCATCTCGCACTGAAGCAATGTTTTCTGATGGCTGGAAGATGCAGGAAAGCTGCGAGGAGCTGCAGAAGAAGAACGATGAGGCCCACGCCCACCTGAAGCAAGAAAGAACTCGGGTGGAGCAGGCCAGGGGGGCAAAAGCTGTGGATGGCGCAACTCTTTCTCGCGTGGGTCCCACCGGTCGATTGCTGCATCACGTGTTCTAGAAATCGATTAGATTGAAAGAGATTGAGCGATAGCTAGTGAAGTCTGTTGCAGAATGCGGAGGTCGATGCATATGAAAAATTTGTCCGGAAGCCATCCAGTCTAAGTTGAGGTGATGAGGTCTTTCAAAGGTGAGCAAAGTTGCTGTCACCCCTCAGTACTGTAGGCTGAAGCTAGAAGCAGGGAGCTTGAACAGGAGTCGCAGACGATCTTGTTGGCAACTCTGACCGTGGGGTACCTCTAGTGAATGCAAGATAACACAGAGGCTTGTGTCGAAATGCATCCTTGCCAAATCATATTCTCTGACTCCTTGGCAGCTGCAGTGCGCAGTTTCTGGTGAGGAGTTGGAAGACATGTGGCTGGAAAAGCAGCACCTCTATGCAGAGATCCGCAACTTGGAGGCGCGGTGTGGCCTTGGCTCTGCTTGTGGTGAAGGTGCTTCATTTTCCCATTGTACGGGAGAAGTATTTGCAAGACTTTTGGAGACAGACAAAGACCACCTTCTGAATTGCATCGAAGCGCTTGCTCAGCATCTACGTGATGTGCAAATCCTGGACCAATGCTTCAAAGTCTATCCAATTTTTGCTCGACGTCAGGAAAGGAACACCTCGCTGCTGCAGCTGCAGACACGTCGCAGAGAGGCAAATGCTGTGGATTGTGCATGCATACATTATGGCATATGGTTGTTGGTTTTTTCCTTGATTTTTTTTGAGAATAACGCCGAACATTCCCAAACTAAGCGCTGCCGATTTTCTTGTGGACTTTAGAGACGCATAAATGCAGTTTGCCGACAGGCAGTCTACAGACTTCGTCCGGGCTTGGTTCCCCAGTGTTTCTACCATCCGATTGTGTCACATGACACTCACTCTCCATCAAAAAGGCGAATTTTCACCCTAAGTGACTCACTACCTCTGCAGGTTCAATTCTATCCTTGACATAGTCGGAAAAACCCATGCTATCATGTGCTGGTAGGACCAAGCACTCATTCAGCAACATGGTCTTGCAGCGCACCAAAATACAGTTTTAGCACCTATGCCGTTGCATCGCGTTTATAGCATGACGCAACCTTCTCACTGAACAGTTTCGAAGTTTTCGATTTGTTGCTGGGTTTGGCAGCTGAGCTTTTCTGTTCATGTCGATCCAGAAATGCAGTGGCTTTGCGTATGTCTCAAACATTATCTCGATCGCAGTCTCTACACCAGCGCCCAGGTGTGTGGCAAGGCAGCTTCACGATCTGAAGCTTTCGACGCTGCTTGTGCTTCGACGCAAATGCTATCGCATTCTGTGCTTGCAAAGAGCAAGTGCACAAAAAGAGTTGCGCAGCCCGATCGAGAACTGCATGCCAGGCTGCTTGATCAATGATGTCAGGTCTGAGGACAGAGGTTCCATGCTCCATGGAATTTTTAGGGACCCCCAATGATGGGACCTTCATTCCCATAATTTTTCCATACTAGAGGGGTTTCTCATGGGAGTAGTATATGAGCAAATTCCATAAACATGCATCAGAACACGTGAAACTTTACTCTGCTGTATTTAAGTTCATTGAGTTGTAGAACTCCTCAACTCTTCACAACTCCCCATGAATTGAAAGACGTTGCCACCACTGCCGTTCAAAAAAACCACCGGCGATTCGCCTGGGTGCAGACTTTGGTCGCGGACTGCGAAAGGGCTGCTTTGGTCGCGGACTGCGAAAGGGCTGAGAACTCGCCCTGTTGACCGGTCAGACCCAGCCGGTCACGCGAATTAAGGTACCACCAGAGGTGCCATTTTCGGGGTCTTGAGAAAGTGTTTCTGTGTAAAGATGTTTGTATGTAAAAGGGTCTGTCTGTAAAAGCTTCTGTGTGTAAAAGGGTCTGTGTAAAAGCGTCTGTGTGTAAAAGCGTCTGTGCGTAAAAGCGTTTGTGTGTAGTGTAAAAGGGCCTGTGTGTAAAAGCGTCTCTGTGTAAAAGCATCTCTGTGTGAGGAATTGGTGTGTCAAAGGGTCTGTGTGTCAAAGTGTTTCTGTGTAAAGCTGTTTGTGTGTAAAAGGGTCTGTGTGTAAAAGTGTTTGTGTGTAAAAGTGTCTGTGTGTAAAGGGGTCTGTGTGAAAAAACGTGTGTGTGCGTAAAAGGGTCTGTGTGTAAAAAGGTCTGTGTGTAAAAAGGTCTGTGTGTAAAAGTGTCTGTGTGTAAAAAGGTCTGTGTGTAAAAGTGTCTGTGTGTAAAAAGGTCTGTGTATAAAAGCTCTCTGTGGTGCACAGCTCTCGGATGCAACACACACAGGGCATACAGCGCAAAGAAAAAAACGCCGCCTGAGCATTTGTTTGGAGGCTGGCTTTCGTCCCCCCCCTTCTCAGGTATATATATATATATATGTATACAGATACACATTATATACACATGACCAACCATGCCATCTGAGATCATCCGCGGCGTTTTAAGCATGGAAGACCCAAAGTTATCATCCAATTCACTGGGTTTTCGAGAAACAACTAACATCACCAGTCCTGGATAGAAAGGGAGACTCCCGGACATTGGAGATGGAAAGACATGTCTACTCTTTTCCGGGCATGAGTCTTGAGGGAACTGATAATGACATTTTAGCTCCCAAGGCTTCTGAACGAAGTGAAGAAACTTGCTCCAAAGGACTCTCCAAAGGGTCTGAAGTGGTGAGGAGTAAAACAGGCATTGCCAGCAGATTCTTCTCAGTCTCTTCAGTGTGGGTTCTTACGCTCTCGGCCATCGGATTCGTAAATATAGTTGTTGCTTGAATAACCAGTATCCGTTTGCCTCTCAAGAATGCAGGAACACTTCTGACTATGGGAAAGAACACATCATGGTTTTGCATCTATCGCAGTCTGCACCTTTCATCATGGCGGCAACATGACTGACACTGCAGGACATCAAGATTCGCATCTCTGCTCCCCCAGAGAGAAAGCTTTCCACATGGATAGGCACTGTTGGGGAAAACCGCGGTTTGGAGGGGGCTTGCGCCATTCAATAGCAGCATATTCATGTTAATGTACTGAAAACAAGTCGATACATTCGATCTTGTCAGAGGTTTGATGCGCCCCAGGCGGTTCCATCCTGGCATCTTTGGCGACCTTCAAAAAGCTTCGGACTCAGAGACGGCCCATCGAAAGGACGACGAGTTTTCGCCCGAAAATGGCCAAATCGCCGAAGGATGTGGGTGACGAAGGAGGAGTTCGAAGAAGATGGATATTCCATATTGCGGGCTGCTCAGTTCCAAAGTCATCAGTCAGAAATTTCGGCCGGGAACTTGCCACCACTACCCGATTTGTTTTGCCTCAGACCCGATATATGATTCATGTGTGTGACAACCACCTCTGGATTGTGCAAGGCATAAGAAAGCTTTCTGAGCACTGCCAACTTGGGATGATGTTCATTTGTCCATCGATCATTTCCATCCCATGCTGTGGGATGAGTGGCATGTGTGATGTGTACTTGGTTTATCTTGGTTTGCATGTTTGCACAAAGTGGCACCTGCAAATGTACCCTGAAGGGCTGCGAAAGCAGCCCTTGTTCGCTTTCCAAACAAATCCTTTCACGCTCCTGTGCCAAGAGAGGCTTTAGCCCGTGAATCCCCGCAAACCTAGAAGCCAAGCGTTCAAGTTTGATTCCTTAAATGTCCCTTGTCCACTTAAATACTTAAGAGTGGTTTGATTCGCCTCCTGGAATTGAGCGTTTTGCAGATATAGATTTGGGTCGTGGGAGCTATGAAAAGCTGTAGTGCTGCTGCCGTGGTGGAGTTTTCTCGTACTCTCGGCACAGCAGCTTGCCATGATGTTGCACATTCGACCGTTCCTCCAACATGGATGTCTTCTGATGTTTGGACGCAGCCATTCAGTGGCTTTGCTTGTGGCGCACTGGTCACGCCTTGCGCAGAATGGGTTGGCGACCAAACCAAACATCACACTCACAAGCAACTTTGGACTTTGGACTCCGACGGACAGAAAATGAAAGCATGACTAGTCTATTGTGCACCTTTTAATCCCTTCCGAAGCATTTCCACATTGAGGACTGGGGGCCCTTTAATGACTGTTGATCAGACAAGTGAGAAGGCAAGAAGATCGAGAATGCCGGTGGACAGTACCCTTCAGACTCAATATTCATAGAAGTTTCAGAAACCACACAGAAGGATCCTTGGAATATCTTGTATTCCATATTCACAAACCATCATAAGAAGACCGCAAGAATTCTGGAAGACAAGAGACAGACACGACCCATGGTGTCATCTCAGAATGTTGGCCACTGCCCTTCGCCCCCTGGCCTGGAAATGATGACCGTTTAAGATTGGCGTGGCACTCCTATGGCTTTGAAAATGAGGAATGGACACCCAATTAATAGAGATTTCAGGGGGGAAAACGATGATTCATTGATTAACTATGATTTTTTAGGGCAAATAGATACACATATCACATATCACATTCATATTATTTGTTTCTATTTGGGATCTGCCCCGAGGCTCATTGATCCTCTTGGAGTGTGAGGGCGAGGGTTCTGCTCCTCAGCTGAAGCTTTGTGAGTTAATCACCTCACTTCGGGCTTTCTTGCCAAAGAACAGAAATCCTTCGGACATGCCTCCACCAAATTGTGTCATCATATTATACAAAGTATTGTGTTATCACTATCATCTTGCAGGCGCAATATATGCATCACACCAGTTTTTGTTTACTTTAACAATCTATTTTAGCATATTATACATATATATATATATGTGATTATATATGTATGCATGTTATTTTTGTTTTTGGGTCACATCTTTTCCATCATCAGACCACAACAGCCATGGGGTCAGGTGCGCGATGATTGCGAAATTGCGGCGGAGTTCCCGCTGGAGGGTCAAGCCACGAGCCTCTGCTGGGAGACGCTGAGTCAACGCATCGTGGTGGCAGTGAACGGTCCAAAGTCTGACCGTCTCTGCTTCTGTGATGCAGGAAACTTGGATTCATCGTTGGATTAGTTGAAGGGAACATCTTAACCAGAAACCATGTTTTTCCTATGAAATATGAAACCAATCCAATGAAAAAACTTGAATTCGCAGATGTCCCAAAATTTCCACTGGTTGGTTGATGAAAAAAGAGGCTCCCGCCCAAGCCAAGCAATAGGTAGATCATAGCTGGATGGATCATTAGCTGGATGATTCGACAGACTAATTGTTTATGAGCAATCCAACATGAATTGCTTCAGCGAGATGGTTAAATTGGCTTAGTGACATTAAAGTGATTCTAAGCGACTGAGCAGCAGGGCTGAAACCAGAACTGCTCTTCGCTCTTGAAAATGGATGAACATGGATTCATTGGCACTTCGTTGAAGATGTTCAAAAGTATCCTATCTCAATTGATATCCCATAGCAAAGCACCTGTCAGGAGACGAATCCCTGGAAGATGTCTCCTTGCCATCTGGTGCCAGAGCACTTGACCTGAGCTTCTTCTCTGATCCTGTGCCTCGGGAGATAGACAACACTGGATGCTTCTACCAGTGGAGTTATAAGCCCAGTTCTCTAGTTGTATAAAACCCAGTTGTCAGGATTTACCCGGTAGATTTCTTAGGACAATCCGGCGATCATTATCTCCCCTTTGCCCATTTCGAACTGGTAGTATAGTATAAGATAGTAGAACCACCCATTTCCGGCTGTTGGTACAACCAAACGCTTACAGTGTATCGGGCTATCATTGTCCCCACTATACCCCAAAACAGGTTTGGGACACCCCACTTTATTTGGTTTTTCCTAACTTCAACCCTCCATTTCTTCCCATTTTCCACCTGCTATAGCTTTAGATCTGCGAAAACAACTTACAACATTATCCCAAGTCGATCCATTTATCATCATTCATGAATTCTAAGGAACCTGCAAAACGATCCCCCCATTTTCTAGTCGTGACTTAGGCCATGGCCCCTGGCCCCTGGCCCCCTGGGTCCCCTGGGTCCCTGGGTCCCCTAGGAGCGCCGCAAGAGCTGGGTGGCTGTGGCCTGCTCTGATGGCGCGGTGCGGCTGGTGGACACCTCCCCACAGCGCGCGGCCTCGGTGGTGCGGACCAGCTATGCGCATGGCGTGGAGGCCACAGCTGTGGCAATCTCCCGCGAAGGCAGGGCTGGGGATGGGATGGGGGGGATGGGGGGGATGTGGTAGTTTCGTTTTTTTTTTTTTTCTCGGCTTTGGAAGATGGTGCACTAATCGAGGGGTGGATTTTTGGAGGCTAGCTGAACAGTTGGAGTTGAAATGTCGCTTTGAAGATGCTTACATTTGTAGCACCTAGCAGCTAGCACCTTTTTCCGAATGCATCCGCAGTGCAATGTTGCGGTGAATCCACATCTGATGCCGCAGCTTCAAGGCAAATTTCTGGCTTCGGGCAGTTCCAGTGGTCATGTGGTCCTGAGACTTGGACTGCTTACGTTGGCTTACATATTGCTGTCTCAACTGTTTCTAGAGAAGTTCTTGGCCAAAAGTTGCTGACCTAGACTTGACCTTTGGATGATTTCAGATGTTGCGACCTCCTGATTTCAGTTTCGTTTGCAGCTTTGCCGCAGACATTTGGAGGCTTTCCCAGCACTTGTGCAATCAAGCCAGCAAGTGACGCAGCCAGATGGGTATATTGAACTCTATGATGGTCGTATGGGGATGTTTCAGAACCTACGGTTTACCATATTTTGAGGGGATGAACATCCATTTGCCCACTATATTGATGCTGACCTGGAGATTCCCTGGGTTTTGAGCCATAGCCACAGTTCAGCTTTCCCAAGGCAACCATTTCATGGAAGCGGACCGACTCCATTGCCAGGCATCCCGGAGAAGAATGGAAAGCCACGGAGAGTCAGTGAGTGGAAAGCATGATCGCTGTATCACATGACAAGCAAATACCATCAAATACCTATATAACGTCTATACGTATACATATACATTTACATTGGCATATGCATATACATATACAATCATATACATGTACATATGCACACACCTTTATATACATATTATATGTATAGATATTAGCAGGGACATGTGCAGTTGTTCGCTTCTGCGAGGCATGCTGGAAGCCGATGAAGCTGGGATTGAAGCACTCTGCTACTCCTCCTTGCGACAGGCGAGAGCCTGTCTCGCCCGATGTGGCAATGGAAATCCATGGCATCCTGGCCAGGAGTTGTTGGCGGCCAGCGACCAGCAGGGCAATCTGCAGGCGCTGTGGCGGTGGGAGCACTGGGAGCAGTGGGAAATAGTGGGAAGGTGATCTTGGCTACTTGGAGATCTTGGAGCAACTGCAGGATGTATTAAAGTTCCACAGAACTTGGATAGCAACAGCTACACCAATAGCCTCAACACTTGTATCTGATGTGTACGAGTTGACTCCGAGTTGACCACCCAAGACCGAACGGTCATAATGTCCGACATGGACATCAACCTGTCTAAGAATTAGTCTGTGGGAATGCATCGGATATTTTGTTATTGGTCCCATAACTACGTGGACAAACTTGGTCTATTCCAATGTGAAGATGATTATCTATTCCACCAGAATTATGGCCATTCCAGTATTTCCATATGTTTCTGATATGATTGATATATTATTGAAATATAAATATTGTGGTAAACCCAACAATAGACCATCCCGCATCTTCCCCAAGTGGTATTCACCATCCCCAAGTGGCAGGTTTCTTATTGGGTTTACCAGATTACCTTATCCCCCCTAAGTAATGTTAAGCAACCCTATTGTATGGTCCCAAATATGTGGTTTCATCCCCTACATCCACCATGGTTTCTGGGGTTGTTTAATATGAATGGGGGAAGGGACTGATTATAGTCGGTTAGTTTAGATATAAATCATGAAATATACCACTGAATATTCCATTAAATAAGAATTCTTGATGGGTAAGCTACGTGAAACCACTATCAAATAGCTTTAGTCCCGCTGCATTTCCGTTAACATCCATTAAAATCCTATTGAGATCCCTTTGATACCAACAGGTCTGGGATGCTGAAGCCTTGCGCCACAGCTGTCGCTTTCCCATGGCGCACCGGGGACCTGCGTGACGACCCCGGTGATCTGCAGACAGCCTGGGTTTGAATGGGGATGATCATCATCCATTGGAACTGGGGGATATCATATTTTCAGACAAACCCAGAAAGTGGGATTCAATGGACAAATAGGGATGTCGCCAAGAAAGATTGACAGATTTAAGTCAAATAAGTAGTGAACGGGGGTTTTGGAGGATTCTTGTTTCCATCCACTAGCTGGGATGAGGTCCCCGACTATGTGAGTATCTACTGTCTGAAGAGCCATAAAAGTGGATTGCAGACTCCTCTGGTCGATATGTTGAAACTGAGAAATGTCCACATTTGTTGCGGGGGCCACGAGGCCAATACAGCTGGACCCACAACAAAATGACCAACAGTAGGAGATATTTTCTGTACCTCACAGTTTTGCCACAGATGGCCCGTAAAGTTTCCTAATACATCCAATCTGTCTATTTGGGTCCAAACTTGTTGGTTTTTTTCGGGAGCGCCAAGGCGAGGCTTGAGTTTCTCCACTCAGAACAGTGATCTGCTGATTACGGGTGGCAATGATGCGGAACTGATCTTTTGGGATGTGAAGACTCTGGGCAAAAAATCATGGGCCAAAGTATGGATGTTTCGATGTGATTTTGATGTGAAGGAATATGCAGAATCATGGCAAGATCATGTAAAGATCACATTTTTATATCTTGGTCTGAACATTTCTGATTTGATCTTTGTAAGATGACCCTTCATTGGCTGATCTTTGTGCGTGGCTTCATTTGAAGGGACCTTTTTGTGACCAGTTGGTTCATTTCAGGAATGCCAAGCAGATCCAACAGGCAAGCCGAGCTGATCAGAGCGTCCTGAGTGGCGATGGCAGATGCTATTCCTGACAGCATTTGATCTCCTTTCACTGCGTCAGGTGTCGGTTGAGAGCGGCATCACCTCTCTCTCCTACCATTCAGGCCGGGCGAGCTGTGTATGCTGTGGATTTCGTTCAAGATGGGTGGCAGATTCCTGTTGTTGTCAGTGCTGGAGCCGCTGGAGGTGGTTATCTATTGGCCAGCGGTACAACTGACGGAGCTGTGTTGATTTTTGACCTGCGCACCTTGGTTGGAGAAGTGGGGCATGGGGGCCATGGCGGCCATGGCGGCCATGGCTCTGGAGTTTTTTTTTGCACATTGACCCAAGGGTGGATTCAACATTTTGCAGAAATAAAAAAGGATTATATATGTAATTAGTAAGTAATTAGAGTACATAGCACATTCTTCTGAAGTACTTTAACTAGCCGACTGTTGGCTCTCCGTTCTTACACGCCTGTTTGCATTTGAGAAGCCACACACATGCTTCAAACCTTGCGATATTTTTTTGATATCCTGTTTACATCAATCATTCACACAGCTTTTGGTTTTGAGAATCTGCTGGTCGTATGTTCCCCTTTCACAATGAATGGCATAGTTTATGCCATCTCCTTTGGTGCTGTGAGGCATGTTGGTCCGGCACTGAGACATTGCCTGCAGTGTTTGCCCGGTTTGCGGCCATGCCCAGAGAAAATTGATATCTTGGGATTGTGTCAACATGGATGTGCCCAAGAATCGATCCAAAACTCCCATCCTCACGGGTGCATCCCAAAAATCACATGATATACATATATATATATATATGATACATAATCACATTTTTTTGGCCCAACATCCTCCATGATTTTAATCTCTATCCACATTTGTTGGTGTCTTTTTTCCCATCCCAACCAGCCTCAAAGGTGGCCAAGAAGAGCCCCGCGGAGCCGTTGCAGCGCTTCACAGCTCATTCGGATGATGGAGGTATGGCCCGGAACAGGGGGATATAGAGGCAACAACATGAAGCTTAATGGGATATACATGATTTATTCCAGAAAATGAGAATTAATGGGTATTGAATGAGATAAGACTTTTTGGGTGTGTCTGAAAATTGGGTAGACCTCCACTTTATGACCGTGTTAATGACGAGAATGATGATAAAACATGGGATTTTGAGGTACACTATGTTCAGACACACCCAACTATATAGCCAACACTGGACCCAAGTGACTCATCGTGGATGAACGTCAAGAGTTGAAGAACCACCGGACATGGCGCAAACATTGAAAGTTTGGAATTTCACATGGCTTGTCTTTGAACATAGTTCATCCAGAACCTCGGGGCAGTCGACAAATCGCTTGTTTCCCTTGCCCTGAACAATTGTCTAAGTGGACAGTGGACCCCGGAAGATGGTTTTCCTGCGACACAGTTTTCTCTCTAGCCGTTGCTCACCAACACTTGAGGAGAAAGCCACTAGTAGGCAGGATCGAACCAGCAACAACTCATGTGGCTTCAAACGCAATGGAATTACAGTTCTTTCTTGCGGCCTAGCAGAATCGAGTTTTGGGGGAACTGATCTGAAAGGATTTTCATGACAGGTGCTTTGCGTGCCATTTCCTTCATGGATGAAGTGAAGCTGAAGGCCGAGCTGCTTCCCGTTTGGCTTGGCCAAGCTTGGATGCTAATGTCAGAGGTTTAAATTTGGGGATCCGGTCCAACAGAGGCTGGGGTGGTTGGACTGTTGATTCCTGATGTAGTTTTTGAACACCTAACCTATTGGGGTGGCGATCTTTTTTGCAAGTGAGAATGCCGCCTTGTTGATGGAGGCTTTCTCGCAACCTGGAACAGGCTGGGAGCTCCTGGTGGGGACTGAGATGGGAGCATGCTGAAGCAACATCCCAAGCATCCCAAGGATTGAAAGCGTCATTGAATCAGCTGCCAGGTCCCGTTTCGCCCCAAAGTGATCATGTCAGGGGTGCTCAGGGGTGGCTTGCTGTCGCGAGAAGTTCGTGTCTTTTTTAAGGGAGAGAAACAGCTCACATCAGTAGAGGCACATTACGTGTATGACAGGATGACCATAATCAAGAAAAAACATGTCACATCATATCTGACGACCTCACAAACATGCATCAAACATGTCACAGTCGTTGCTTTTGTGGTGATGATTCCCCTCGATTCCTGTGACTGTTGTGGATTCTTGTTTTCATATCTTCCAGCTGAGTAGAAAACATACGAGCATCCCTTGGTCACATGAGGAAGGCCCAACCGGCTTCATTCGGTGCCCATGGGTGACCTTAGTCATCCTCCATGAGGTGAAAGCACTTCTTCAAGACGTGGCTCGGATGGGCGAAATGGTGTTTTCCTTTCCATTTTTTTTCAGAATGACAAGGCAACCAGCATCAACCAGCTGATGTATTTGCAATTCTTGGTGAAGCGATTTGCTGTGTTCATGTCTTTCAACGAAGACACCTGCAACATGTCGTGAATGCTCAACTCATCAACAAAACAGACCGCGCCTTTGCACAAGAGGCTTTATTGAGCAATAACCAGTGAAGGTGTTGGTCTATGACAACTGTTGCATGTTTTGACACGATCCCATGAATATCTGTGGACGCTTCCGTGCCCAGAAAGTGCCCAGCTATGCCACCATCGAATCCATGATGGAGAGGCCTGGGCTGTTGCCATGCCATGGCAGACCACATTGGAGAACATGGGGGTTTCCTAAGTCATGGGGGTACCCAAAAACGGATGGTTTATAAGGGAAAATCCCAATCTAATATGGATGATTTGGGGGTACCCCTATGGATTGGAAACCTCCACATACAGGATGCCAATTTTTGCAACTGGTTTTTCAGCTTCGGCTCAGCCTTGCCCAGCGGCTTCGCGACCGCCCTGGAGGCTCTCGAAGAGAGTCTCAGTGCCGATCTCAGGAGTCCACTGGAGGTTGGAAGATGACGCGGAACTGTGACGGAACCGTGGGTTGATCTCTTGGATGAATCAATGATGCACTTCCTCTGCAGTTTCTGAGTGATTACACTAATCTCATTGTTGTTGATTCATACTTTCTAGGCACATGGTTGGAAAGGTTTGATAGGTCCTATAGTTGGATCCAGCACTGTCAATTCTGATCTGAATCACATTCAGTTGATTTCAGTTGATTTCAGTTGCTCCAATTTTCCAGTCCCGGAAGCCAGTATGGTTCAAAATCAACTACCCTGCAGATCGGATGGTGGAATTCCAAACATGGCCAACCTTTATCAACCGTTCCTTTACCACATTTTTGAGCCCCAGCCATTTCATCCAGCTGACCTCACCTGGCCGCTGATTCCCAGGCAGCTGAGGCGGACGTGTTGACAAGTCCTGTGGATCCCAATGGACCTGCCTCGGACATGAGCAGGTTGGACCGGTGAGACATTCGCAGCAGATCTGGCCATGCTCTCCAGTTTTGGAAGACGAGACATTTTTCGAACTGCGGTTCTTGAAGAAAACGAGTCCGGATTCGAAAAGAGATGTCAGTCATGATACTATGCCATGATTTATGGGTGTATGTCTATGATCGACTTCATACATCTTGTTTCCATGTATATAATCAAGACATTATCTTGATAACTATTACCATCATTGTATATTATATATATATTATAAATGTATTTTCATTGCCATTATTTTTGCTATACCAAGCTCTGCTCTGAGAGGAGCTCCTTCACCTGGCCCAGTGCGGCTTCGCAGGCAGCTGCGAAAAGAATTGGACACAAAACTGGATAGTAGACAAACATACATAAATCCAAATATATTCAACTATAGTCTATAGTGTGTGTATGTTATATATATAATATAACTATTGGAAGATGGGATATACTATAATGGCATATATGACATGTGTAATCAAAAAGACATGAAACTTTGGGTCGGTCTGAAAATGGGTATACCACATTTTATGGCAATCTTTGATGGGGAAAATGATGAACCAGTGGATTTCTATCTTCAAACCTCACTGGATGGTCGTATTAAAGTGATTTCTTGGGACCAACGCGCACGCTGTTCAGGGTTTGCAGTTTCATGTGAGACGGAGCTTCCATTTCTACCCCCCGGCAACGTTTTGTCGATGGATTGGTTTAAAGATCTTAAGCGGAAACCAGGTTTTTTTCCATGAAATCTAGGGGTTTCTTGTGAATGTTCCCTTAAACCAATGCAGTTTTGTTTCCCACAACTCCAGTTACCCTCTGAATGGTTATGTAACACAGCTATGATGGAAAATCACTATTTTGAAGAACAGTAAATATATGTATATGAATCATCCATATATGGACCATTTGCCATGGCAAACTGCAGAGGTGCCACCGCTTCCCAGCAACGAGAGGCGGCAAGTGGCTTCGGTGATCCCTTGGACCTTGAGATAACAGGGGTTATTCTTAGTGTAGTCAACTGTAGTCAACTATCATATTCTTGGGCCATTCTTGGGCCAGAGCACCTCATTTTGATTCATCTCCGAAGCGTGAACTGGCTTGAGCCTTCCAGTTTCGCCCCATCTGCGCCATCGCTTGAGATGAGCCTTGGATTGAAGAACTGGGCTGGAAACTTTGAGTACCAAGCGAGAAAGCTGCACGAAACTGCCAGCATCAGTGAGGTGCAAGATGTGGTTCGAGAATCATCACATTTACGTGTTTTGGGTTCGCGGCACTGCTTCAATGGCATTGCTGATGCGGAGGAGGTGATCTCTTTGCATCGCATGTCGAAAGTGGAAGTGCACCTTGGAGCCGCGCCCAGTGTTTCTGTCTGTGGCAGCATCACTTATGGAGAGTTGTGCCCCATGTTGCAGCAACATGGCCTCGCACTTCCAAATTTGGCTTCGTTACCGAACATTTCAGTGACTGGAGCAATAGCTTCTGCTACACATGGAGCAGGGCAAGGAAACGGGAATCTGGCAACGGTGGTGGCGGCATTGCAGCTGGTGAACGGCTCTGGCCAGCTGGTGGAGTTCAATGAGGCTCAGCCGGAGAGGCTGCGACAGGCCGTTGTCGGGCTAGGCTGCTTGGGAGTTGTGACAAAAACCGTCCTGCGACTTGAGCCCAGCTTCTTGGTGCGCCAACGCTGCTTCGATGGGCTCCGACTCAGTGACCTATCGTCCCCAGAGGAGATCGACTCTGTCTTGGGTGCTGCTTATTCAGTCAGCCTTTGGACCACGTGGGCAGGGAAGGGAGACGACATGGAGTTCTGGGTGTGGCTGAAGGAGCGCGTTGAAACCTCGGGGTCAACCTCTTTGCCAAGAGTACTGGAGCGGTGTCAGGAGTGCAAGGAGCAACAGCACCCATTGAAAGGACAGGATCCCAGTGCCTGCACTGAACAGGGCACCCCTGGACCTTGGCACCTACGACTTCCACATTTCAAAATGGAACGCGTTCCAAATTCCGGCGCAGAATTGCAGTCCGAATACTTTGTGGCTCGGCGCTTTGCGGCCAAAGCTCTCCGCGCAATTGCAGAGATCTCTGGCAGTTTTCGACAATGGTTGCGGTCCTCAGAGATTCGAGCCATTGCGGCAGATGACTTGTTGATGAGCCCACACAGCAAAGACTGTGTGGGAGATGACGGCAGCGTTGGATTTCACTTCACCTGGCAGCTAGCCGAAGTAGAGGTGAAGTCAATGGCGCTCCCGCAGATTGAAAGAGTCCTGGAGCCCTTTGATGCACGACCCCATTGGGGCAAGCTCTTCATAATGCGACGAGCCCGTTTGGAACAATTGTATGGCACAGCTCTGGTCGAATTCCGACGACTGGCCAATTCAATGGATCCTGCAGGAAAATTCTGCAATCAGTGGGTCCAGGAGACTATTGGTGACTACACATGAGTGGGCCAAAACTTTGAAATCTGTGCTCTCACCACCTGTCACCGAGGCTTAGAACATCTAACAGTTTCCGTTCTGGACCAACAGGACCCAAAGGGAAAGTGTTAAGACAGTCGTGTCCTGTGACCAGAAAGGGATACGGAGGAGCTTTTCAATGCCACATTCTGCAGCAGGCACAACCTGGCGGCTGCGCAGGAGTTCCCGGTTCGGCGGCCCGAGATCCAGCTGTCGGGACTGTTGGATTGTTGTAGAAGCAATATGTGTACGGATCAAGAGTAAGGTACCAATGGACCCGCAAAATGGTATTTTTTTGGTATTCAAACCGTCCACTACTGTATATTTGAGTTTTGACCAATGTCAATACCCGTATCATTTGCAGTCAGATCCTGAACCAAGGGCGTAAGCATCTAGAGTGAGTATGATTTTCCATGACCTTTAGATGTCTTTCTATTTTTAATTTCCCGATATGTATCCAATAGATCCATGATTTGATCCATGATTTCCCAGCGCACATTCAGTGAAAGCCGTCTGGAACAACCTCTCGAGATCCAACGACTTAGGAAACACCACAGGAGAGTCGCCAGGCAGGTGTCGCAATTTTCATTGCGAGGTGGAGAAATTTCAGCCATCTCTTGGGCTCGATTTATTTTGGAGATGTTTTGAAGGGTTCTGATTCACCAAAATAAAAACCCTTCCTTTGGGCCAGTTTCAGCAAAAACAGGTGGCCAGATATTCCATTGGCAGCCCTGCGGATGAGCGAGGAGTTCGGAATCCTGTTGTCATTGGGCATGGTTGAATAGCACAAGCCAGATGTTTGAGATTTGGGTTGTGGAGACAGCACCCCCAGCGACGGAAAAGCACACTCCGATTCCCGTTGGCGGATTTTCGACTTTATCCACAAAAAATGGGAGGGGTTCCGGTTAGTATCATTTAGTCATGTCATATTTCAGAATTGACCTTTTTTGGGATAGGAACGGGGTGGCCTACTCCAAATGTGGTAATCCCTTGGGATAAGCGGCCCCAGGCGACCTCGAGTCCATGGTGGAAGCAGGTGGCCGAGATGTCAGTGCCTTGCAACAAAGTCAGGGTCCAAAATGGGACCACCAAGCCATAGAAAGAGATGTGACATGATCTTTTTGAAAAAAAAAAAGGGCATACAGATGTCATAGAGTGTTTATATGTCTTTACAGGATAAGTTTAGAGTTTGACGGTTCACTTTTGAAAGGGGTTCCGCACTTTTGAACAACCACCTTTGATTCTTGATCTCCAAAGTTTTCATAATTCCACGATTTTGTCTATTCACAGCAGCGACTGTGCAGTGGCCACTTCCATTTGGATGCTACAAGTGCCTCTACTAGGTCTGGTTCTGCTTTCTGGGAGGCATCAGTACTGTAGTGAACTTCTTTGGCCACAGTAGTGATCGTTTTTGCCACAAGACAAGGGAACAACATCCGCTTGGACTCGCAGAAGTCAATCAAATTACAGACACATTTGCATGAACGGTTTGTTTCTCGAAGTTTCTGTTGGATAGAAGTGAAAGAAGTATTCTCCATCCAGTCCTGATGGATTTCCCGTTGATTTCCCTGTTAATTCTCCATCTACCCTCTGGGTATTGAACATAGCCATGGAAAATGGCCCATTTATAGTCATTTATAGATGATTTCTGGTAATTTACCTTTTAAAAAGGGTGGTTTTCCATGGCTATGCTAGATAATTAACCAGATAGTAATTCACATTCTGTGCCATGGTCAAAAGTTGGACTATGCCTACCCATCGGGATAGTCATAGCATCATAAGACACGGTCATGATAATGGCCAACTGTTTAGGATTTCCATACAATTTTCCCCAAATCTTGTTCGGAGTAATATTTCCACTAATAACCCCAGTGGCCAATTTTTGAGGATTTTCACCATCTATTCCTAAGATATTCCTCAGATCTGGTGGGTCTGCCCCAAAGCTTCAGATCTCCCAGGCACATGAGGCAAAGGTGCCAGATCCAGCTCCAGAGGCCGGGCCTAGGGCTTGGGCTTCACAGGGTTCATCAATCAATTCATCCTATAGAATTAGGCAGGGCCATTACTTACAGAATCTCTCTCTCTTTCTCTGTCTCTATCTATCGTTCTGTCTGTCTGTCTATCTGTCAGTCTGTTTGTCCTCGTCAAATATTATAGGATAGATTCCAGATATTGTATGAGTTATTTGATCTAGCAAAGGGTTGATAATCCACCTATTCCACTGGGTTTCCCATGGCGTATCCCACATTTCACGACATTCTCGCTGGGTGAAATGATAACTCACGTTCCAAAGCCATTGGTGAAAACTGTGGGCCCAACCCATATAATTTGTCATCTCTGGCAGTCAAGCATGCAAGTATCCATTTCGGGCGGGCATATCATTTTTGCCCCGACGCCGTCTTCCCCAATGTTACGCTTCAATGCGCTTCACGGTTCAGGGTCGCTTTTGTCGAGGCCTGTAGTCTCAAGTTCGAAGCACCTGCTGCTCCAGTAGCTCCAGCTCCAGCAACACCTGCAGCACCAGCTTTGGCGTTATCGGTTGAGGTGCGGCGGAAGCTGGTGACTGGGGCGACAAAGGTGGCTGTAAATGTTAGCTGTTTTCTTGATGAGCAGGCGCTCAAGCCTTTGCTTGCGGAGCTGAGAAATGACTTCCGGAAAGAAGTGCAAGAGGTGGGGATGCACGAAAAATTCCACCATATACACATATATATATATATATATATGTATATGTATATAATATTAATGATTTATCTGACATGAATCCTATAGACCTATAGATTGGCGAGATTCTTGCAGCAAGACTCGTCAGCTCTGTCAGGCTCAGTTGGCCCTGATGGAGCAGAACTTCCAGCTACATGCGCAGCTCCGGAAGGACCCGACGTAGCTGTCTCCAACGACCTGGGCGAAGGGGACGAAGGGGCGGTTGTTTCGGGCCGTCACCAGGATGTGGATGCCTTACGAGCTGAAGTGCAACAAATGAGGGGCGAGCTGAGGCAATTGAGCTGAAAAAGTGGCAGAGGATTGGACTGGCAATGATTATCAACTAGCAGTCTCTATGATTCTCTTTGCAACACTTGGCTCACTTGGAATGACCGGCTCAAGTCCAATTCTTGAGCTTTCATGAACTCTCTTCGTGAGCCTAAGTAAGATCAAAACCAATGACATACCCTGAGCCTTTGTTTGAGCCAGCACTCGACAAGATAGTACAACTCGCCAAGCAATATCATGTTTTCAAGATGAGGCGTCTGGTTCTGAACCAAGATTCAAACTCCGAACTGGACTGGATACTTTAGACAGATGCTACATGTAGCATCTCAGCACCAGCCACAGATCCACAATTTGCTTTAACTGCTTAACTTCCAATTTCTTTGCTGTTCGAAATGTCGCGCCGTTCAGGGCCGCTGTGGGTTTCGGTTTTGATCGCTGTGAGTTTTGCTCCGGCTGTGAACTTCTGCAGTCCGTGGCATCCCCGGCCACGTTGCTTGGGGTGCCAGCGAAGTGCCATTGTATCACAGACTGTGAGCGAAGACACTGAAGCTTGGCAGTTCAACGATTTCAAAGAACGAAGAACACCATCAGCTTTTTGTTTCTTTTGCGTTTGTAAACACATGTTTAAATGTTTTTCACCATTTTCCAGGGAAAAGGGAAATCATATTGGGCAATCAAACTGGAAAGCACCAGGATCTACTGCCCAAGTCGCACATCAGTGGTGCTCTGCAACGCGTCCTGGGACGAGATGTCTTTAAGAGTGAGACTCCATTCTTCTACAGGACCAGGGTTTTAGGCCGGCTACATATGACGCAGTTGGAAAAATTGTGAATTGTTCCATGACGTCCATTTAAGTACTTGAACTACCCATTGAAGGCGTTTTAAGGCCAACATATTTGGTCCCTTCAACTTGTTCTTTGGCCCCCCGTTTGAAACTGTGTCAGGACCACGGAAACAAAGAGTTTCTATTATGGTCTCTTGAGAATACCGGCGCTGCCGAAGAAAAACCCTGATGGATCCAACTACATTCCCGCACGACCGTTTCACTATTGCTCAGGTCGCGGCCGAACTCTGGAGGATGCTGAACAAGACGCAGCACGAAAAGCCTTGGCGGTGATTCGCCGAGCGGATTCGGAAGTGGCTCGGTGGCTCTCATGGTCTGCGAGTACCTCCAAACAGGCGCTGGAGGTTTTGGCCTCAGAGCTAGCAGATGCTCGAGAAACTGATGGTAAAGCGAGGATGCGCCTCAACCGAGCTCTGGCAGTGTTGCATGGAAGGACCATCAAAGCTCATGAGATTCGGTATTTTATGAAGGATGATCCGGACTCGTGCCATGTGGTTCTGCGACTGCCCTGGAAGCAAAACCGCACCTACTACTTTGAAGGCAGTGGTTTGACCAGCCTTGATGCAAAGGAGAGTGCAGCGGAAGCCGCTCTCAGGATTTTGCGGCCCATGACATCGAAAATAGAAGCAGAACTACCTTGGCGACGGAAGCAAAGTGAACGCAATGTGACACAAACACCTCAAGAAGCAGCGCTAGACAAGAAGGTGCCAGCCAAGATAAGGCTTTACCAATTGCTCGACTTGGCAATGAGAAGGACTGGAAGGGTGCTTCATCAAAACGACCTAGTTTACAGCTGCCGTCCAGTGGTTGACAAGGAAGCTGATGAAGCTGAGAACGAAGATGTGAAAGTTTGGCAATCTGCCACAACGGAAGTGATGTTGAGAGTGCCACCTCTGCAGCCAGATGGGGATGACCTGACATTCTCCAAGAAAGTCGCTGCTTGGCGAAAGCCACCACCACCTGATCCAGAGCATTTTCGAAATCCGCAGAAGAAGAAGCAGTTCTACAACCTGAGGGCGGAGTCACGGCGGAGCTTTTTGGAGGCACAACAAGCCGTGGCAGATGTTGCTGTTGAAGAGCTGCTGGAGTTACTACCTAGCGACTTCTTTGAGAAGGCAGATGCGGCAGAATCAAGTGAGAAGGTGATGCTTCAATCGTAGGTTGAGGTTTGAGACACAGGGCAAGGCCCCGAAACGTAGGAGAAACAAACGTTGAGTGTCCTCAACTTGAGGTGAAGCTGAATCATGCGGCGACGTTGAATGTTTGTTTGCATGCAAGCAGATTGTGCACATTTCTCATGCTGCGCATTGGCACATCCATTCAGGTCACTGCGTACTTGGTGCCAGATTGAGGGATTGCGATTTCGATAGACGGCTCAAAGTACGTAGGTCGCCGCTTCATGCGATGTAGGATGTAGAGAAAGCACGAGAAAGCACATTTGGCCAAGGATAGTCTTTCTAACTCCAAAGAAGACTGAGCAGTTTGAACATGCGACGATTCAGCTCCTGGCGATTGATTCGGAATTGATGGACGTTTTGTGCCAATTCCTCCAGTAGGAGGTGCGTTGCTCCGGGCTGGCCTCCATGCCCTGCCATGCCAGAGCGACCTTCGGCAAGTGATAGAGGTGGCCCCGCTGGCTGGTACCCCAAAGCAATGGGCTTTCCATGGGTTTTCGCATGTTTTCACCATGAAAAATAAGCAATAAATCATGATAAATCACAATAAATCGATTAGTTTCAGAGGTCCGCTAAGATTTAGGGAAAAAGCACCATTTGAGCTACAAAAATAGATTGTGGGTGGTTCTAGTCCATTGATAGATTTTATAGTCTGGATATGTCTGAATCTTGGCAACTTCAAATCACAGATTTATCCGTTCTGTTTCAGTGCCATTTGCATATCATTTGCCTGTTGCATTCCCGTCCACAAATCATTTCTTTTCGTGCTGCATCCACATACGCCTGCAGACTGAAATGACTACTGAAGCATAGAAGTCGCTGGGGAAGCGGATTTGATGGAATTGTTTGTGGGTTTCTGCGTAACGTTCAAGTCACAGTCTGGGCCCAATCTGGTCCGCGAGACTTATGTTTACGGGGCCTTATGGGTGAAAATTATCAACCCCCAAAACAAATATTTCAAATTCATTATTTCAATATCTTTAACTGTATAATCAAATAATCAACACAATGTGTGGGACCATTGGTACCCCAATGGCTTGACTCAAAAACCTCGGCTCCTGAGCGTACCTTGACTGTCAGGCTCAGTTGCTGAGAGGCCTCCGTCTGGCATCTTGCTGGAGGTGCCCGTGCAGTGCTATAATTGACATGGGTCCCCAAGTGATGGCCCATTAAATAAATTAAATGGTAGAGAAAATGATGATACACCAAAAGACATGTGTAACCATGGAAAAAAAATGGCCCTGTACAAACCACTCGATCTTTTTTTTTGGGTACCCAATTCTTGACACAAGCCCATTTTTGGGGACAACTAGTGATGAATATGCAGGACCACAAGACATCCCAAAAGATTGGACCTGTGGGAAAGTGGGTCTAGCCAGGTTGCCGATGGATTTGGTTCTCATGCTGGCAAGATCCGCGATGCAGTGCTTTTTGGCGACTTGACATGAATCCATCCCTCACCTCCTGTCTGGAGATCAGAAAAAAACACCAACATCGATGATTCTACTGAGAATCAGCATGCAGTGTCAGCAACATCATGTGGCTTGTGACTGGGAGAGGAAGACCAGTAAGTTTGGTGTCAACCCAGGTGACATTGCTGGGCAATACCTCGGTTACGTGGTTGGTCGCCAATTAGCTTTCAGGAATCTCTCGACCAACGAGGCGGGGCGAATTGTTGCATCCAGCATCCGTGGGCACAGCAGCTGCATCAGGTGGGCTTCGCAGTGGAAAGCGGTGAAGTTCAGGTGGGAGCTGCATCTATTGCTGAGCACCTCTAATGATCCAGGATGATTCGACATCGCAATACGTTGCATATACATGTTGGAAAATCATGGATCATCCATGAACATCCATTGAATTTTATTTACATTCATTTTTTGAATGATCCAGGAAAATCCATGATAAGCACCACTTCCAACAGGTCTTGGAACGTCTTGACCAAAGCTCAGGTCATTACTGCATCTGCGGCCTCCAGAGACCGGTCCTTCTTAGCCCTGTGCCGAACGAATAGCTCCAAAAGTAGCATCTCAATCTATGAGCTCGGAGCTAATGCAACCAATCGGCCAGTACAAATTCTAGAGGAGAAAGTTGGGGGATGGATAGCATGTCACAGCTGCAAAACACTTGAATCATGATGCTGAAAACAACTTTGAGTGCTTCACCCGTTTTCGAAAAATTCCCAAAATACCCTGCCAGAATCCACCAATTTGTCCTGGTTTTGCCAGTTTCAATGGCTCCTCTATGGGGAAAACCATCGTCCTCATCCCATGGCCCTCACTGGCCTGACAGGAATTGCAGGGCCGCGATGGCCCCGTGGGCACCCTGACTGCGGTGGCATTCTCTTCGGCCACCATGGCCAGTGGGATAGCAGAGGATCCAAACTCCAGGCAGAGGATGGGGTGGCTCCCATGACACCTTGAAATCCATGGGATTCCTGTTTGGAAAATGATCTACAATTTCTACATTCATGTTGGATTTTCCATATCTATTTCCTGCAGGGTATATGAGCCCATATGGTTCATAGGGATTTAAATATGGTTATGAATTATGTCATTTGAATCCTCGTCCAACTCAAACTCGTATCCCCAGCTTGATGATTAGAAGTGACCAGATCTGTGCCTACATTTCAGGCCAGAGTTTTGAACCGTATCAAAATTCATAGATATATTTATACAGGGGACAAAGAAGTTGATGTTTTGACGTATCTTGACGTGTTTTCATATTTTTTCTAAGGCATCTGGGTTGGTTCACCAACGTCTGTTGAAGCCAACAAGTCGCAGCGCAGGTTGTGTGTGGCCTCTGCCGGCCACTATGCTCAGATCGTCGTCTTGGAGTGGCGGCTGAATGAAGTGCTGGGGCGATATATGTTGGCCGAGCCACTTACCAGGTGACTCTTCAGTCGGCTTGGGATCCTGCTGAGAAAAATCCTTGGAACCGGGGATCCAAAATCAATAAATAGTGGAGATAGATAGTGGAGATTGTTTTTTGTTGAAACACTAAGTCACTATGAATTTCTGGCAAAAAGTATGACATTACTAGAAAGATCGAGGATGGCAATGTTGAAAGCATGGTTGCTTGATGAAGAACCATTCATTTCTGGAAAGGCTTTGGCTGCTCATCAGAATTGCTCGCCAGGATAGCTTTTAGCACGCTGGATTCGGACATTGTCTCGGGCAGTGGACCCAATACCTTCGAATTGTGGGCCTTAAAGTCTTGCTCCCAGTCGGCTCGGGGGTTGAAAGCATCCGATCTCTGCAGATGTCTTGGTCTGCAGCATGTAGAGACGTTCTACAATAGAGACCTTCAAAGTTGTAGATTTTCATACCAACAATGAAATTCCATGACCTAAATATTGTTGGTTTGGGCATTCCATTTCGAGCCATCTGCATCCTCTGGAAATCATGCCCAGTCGCTACAGGGACTGGATGCCTTCGGAAACTTCGGAAGAGAAGATGGAGAGCAAGGTGCGAAGCGACATATCGTGGGACCAATGTGGCGGCTGGTGGTTCTCAAAAAAATGAGGGTAGAAAATCAGCCATTTGATGGGTATATGTATATACACACATATACATATTATATATATATATATACACACACACACATACTGGGATATAAAGCAAACTATATGACTCTTGACTTTGCCTCACTGGGAGAATGGCTCCCCAATTTTCGGACAAATTTCATGGAGAAAATTGATGCTCAACCATGGGATTTGGTGTGTTTCAAGTCTTTAGAGCCTCCCACCCCATGAAATTTGATGATCATCATCCCCCCAACGACTTTTCTTCTCATCCGGGGTTGAAGACGTACCCAAATACTACATTGTTGGTTTTTATTCTACATCCCCGTGCCGTATGATTGGTTGTCTACCACTGTTGGCTGAGACCAGCAATCCATGTTCCACGTGTTAGCCGCATGGCATCCATGGCAGGACATGGTTGTCCTCCAAAGAGTGGAAGAACTGAATGAATTCGCCAGCACCTTCATGGACCACACATGGCTTCAACCAGCGCAACTCGTCGAAGACAGTCAGCTGGTCAATTTTTGTTGAGGGGGCGACAATGGGGTGACCACCCCCTGACCCCAAGGTAAATTATAGCCATTCAAGAGGGAACATGATGACAATCCAAGGAATGGCGCGCTGGCTTTATGCTCTCATGAGGCGGGTCTTTCGGAGAGGGGATGGCCCCAAATACGGCAATTTTTGGATATAGTTCAGTGGGACACATTGGACACATGATGATCAACTACTGCATTCTGGTGATTTCAATGGACAACATGATGAGTTATTGAAATGTAATTTCTGATGGATTTTATCATGATCAAGATGATTAAGATCTACTGGAGATGATCAACTCCACTCAGATGGTACCATGATGGTACCATGATGGTACCCCATGTTCAGATCCATCTGATGACCTGACCTGCAGGGAGCGGTTGAGATTATCTCCAGCGGCTTGGACGTGGAGGAGCGAAGTGAGATGGCCTTGTTAGAGATGTGAAGAGATCATGCTTTGGTGAGATATGGTGAGATATGGTGAGATATGGTGAGATGGGATGTAGTGAAGATAGTGAAGTGTAAGTCGAAGTCTCAACGACTTTTTAAGCAAGATGTGAAAAAAAAAGTTGAAAAAGGAGCTCAGTGGACGAATGGACAGGGACAAACATCTCTGGTTTTGCTCTCCAGGATGTTGATGGACGAGCTCATGTTGATCCCGTGCTCCTGAAGCTGAGTTTCCGGCAGATCAAATGTTGAAATCCCACCTACCCAGCTACCAGCTTATCCCCAATCATAAAACCACCATAAAGCCCAAGACTTGAACCCACCACAAAACAGCAACCATCTCTCCCAGCACCCAATTATACCTTCGCCTTCCCACCATACGTTTTTTTTCAAATCAACCTTTATGTAAACCCATAGAAACCAGCAATATCACCATATCTTTTCCCAAACATCTCCAAAACACCTCCAAAACATCTCCAAAACATCTCCAAAACATCTCCAAAACATCTCCAAAACATCTCCAAAACATCTCCAAAACATCTCCCAATAATCTCCAGGTACCTTACTTCATCTGCCACATCCAGTGCCCCTTCGGCAAGCGGCGCGCCGGGCTGCCGGCCACTGAGATCCGCGCCTTCACCCATGGCTTTGTGGTGGCGGGCGCGGACAGCTGCCTCAGCGTGTGGCGCCTTTCACGGGAGGAGGTGGGATGGTCGGCGAAAATCTGATGGTTTTTAATCTTGGTTTAGAATGTTGGCTTGTAATGGTTTGTATGAATTTATGATGGATTGTCATGATTTATAATTGTTTATGATGGATTATATATATATATATTGATTTATGTATTGTAAACAGTACAATGATGGCTCAACATCAATCGTGGTAAAATCACGAGTATGAGTTTGTCTTTCTTTAGACTCTATATCTTTCATTAACTTTTATATTGATTTCGCCCAAGGGCTCAGACAAATTGGAAGATTTGAAAGGTGCCTGCGTCCTGGCAGGCAGATCGAGATGCCGATGACATGCTATCGGGGCCTTCCTATGAGCATGTTTGAAGCTTAGATCCTTCGGGAGTTAACGAAATTGGATGAATAAATTGGTGAAGCTGCACGTCTTTCATTGAATACGTAGTTATAGAATACATGCAACTTTCATCCAATTCTTCCAGCTTTTCAGTGCTTGGGGCATAAAACTGGCTTTGCCAAAAATAGGATACCCCCAAGATCTAAGTGGTTCAAACATGTTTAAACCTCATTTTCCCATATATTCCCCTTAAATGACTCCCCAGGACTGCACTGCCTGCTTGGCGCTGGGGGCGGGCTCACCTGTGGTGGCCCTTGATTTAGTGGGTGGCCGTGACGAGGTCTGACGGGTGAACTCTGAATCCGAACCTGAGAGCTGGGAAGCTGTGAAAACACTCGGAAGTGTTAACGGTTTTGTTTCCAGCTTCGTTCTGATTTCATGGCTTTTAAACATCTTTCCAGTTTCCTGCCAGCTGATCTTGAAGGGTCTTGCCGCGGCCCCCAGTTGCCTCTGGAGGTGCATGTTGCTGTGGGCTTCCAGAACGCCTACATCACGCATTTCCGCTTAAGCTTGCTGCGTTCTGGCGAGGTGGAACCAACTGCTCCTGTTGCTCAGCCAAATTGAAGATGCAATGGCTGCAATGGCGTGGTTACCGAGTGGTTACCACATTTCTGGGTCGATATCGAGGTTGAAGACCTACCACTGGTGGGAGGTGGCGCTCATGCAGGTGGGGACGCGGTGAATTTGAAGTATTGCAAAACACAACAAGTGACATGATGGCAAGCATCTATCATGTATTACACACACATATACATATATCTCATATCATGCACACACACACACACATGTAGATATATGATGATATATGCATCATATGTATGGAATGTACAATACACACGTACGATTTATATACTCAGTCTCAGACTGATGATATCAGGCCCAGTGACCAGCCTTGACATGGCCGTGCAGCGCCCCATTGTGGTCTCTGCGTGCAGCGGGAGGCTTAAAGTTGGCATTTTTCATCGGAATGGGATCATCAGACTTTGAGGAATTTTGATGGCACTTGCGTTTGCCAAAAATTATGGGTATAAACCGAGTTATACCGAGTTATACTCCAAAATTCCATGGTTGATCATCACTTTCCCAACTTGTCATAGATTGGGAGCTTCCCATTTTTGAGCTTGAACTTCTAAGGCCAGGACGGGACCATTCGAGTGTGGTCGCCTAGCCTTGAAACTTTTCCGTTGAGAAGCCATGAAAGTTCATCATCAATGATGCTAAAGCCAATTCTTGAATAGTAAGACACATATTTTCATCATTTTGGAGCTGAGGCTGCTGATTTCTTCCATCATTAAGATATTCAACTATATTTGGCTCTATTTTTCATTATATTTTTTCCACAAATTTCTTGAACCACATTCCAGTCATCCAGCGGTCATGGAGCTAAGGTTTGGGACTACCAAGCTGGTCGCTGTGACATTTGCAGCCACCTCGGTTTCCAACCCCTGCTACCCATGATGGTAGGTAAAGGGATGTCACCAGCAACTTTCACAGAAACACATGAAATGTCACGAAGTCATGAAGTCTTTCAGAGCATGGCTTGGGGGCAGAGGCTGGCAAGCTTCTGAAGAGCTCACCAGTGCAAAGCTTAGATGCGGTCTTTCCATACCTGTCCACTACCAAATTCCACCAGCCGGAACTCACACTGAGAGCTCATCGGGTCCTCAGGAGGGTTAGGTCATGCAAAGTCTGCCAGTGATTGCCTCGAAGTAAAAAGCTATTGAGGTCTGGCCCTGCATCCTTTTGGCTTCCTTCTTGCAGTGAGCTTCAGTGATAGGAGAGCCATGGTGGGTCCAGGGCTGAAACACATAGGGGTATGGGTTCAAAACTCCAAGTCCCTAAGAACCACCTTCTTGGTCATTTTTGGTAATCGTAGTCATGACTGATCAAATCATCCAAACTTTGACCCTTCATTGGCAGGGTGGAACGGGCCACTGCTGCACCTGAGCGCTGCAGGATTCGCCTAATGGAGATTCTATCCAAAGAGCCTCCCTGGCACACTTGACTGCGGGAGCGGTGATACCGTAGACGCTGCGGGCAAACTCCTGCAAGTAAGAGATATCAGGGATGGTAAAACGCCTTAATATCGAGTCTTTTTAAAGGCGTTTGCTCGGCAGATTCGGATTCAGATCTGCTGGTCGAGCTGCCGAGTTTTGCCAGTCTGAAGCTCTTCTCAGAGATCAACATCAAGTGGCCACCTCAAACATCGGCAGTCCTGTGACATCAGATTTGCTGACCAATGTTTCCTAGTTCGCCTAGATCTGTAGCCCAGGAACATTCACCTGCTCCGCTTTTCCAACGGTGGCCATATATTGGCTGCAGCGCAGGCAGTTCAATGGTACCACTGGAGCTCAAGAGCTGCAGATGGCATGGAGCTTTTGTTGCAATCTAAAGCCCAAAGAAATTGAGAAGTTGCGAATTCGAGAATGCACTTGGCACATGAATTAGACTTGCGAGAGGTAGATAATGATTCTATCATATTCTATGCCTAAATTGAGGTTTGCAGGGTGGATAGGAATTGTGCATCAAGGGATGTGACGAACATTGGATGATGATTTGCTTCTCTCGAAGTTCTCATTGTTCGCATTTGTCTGCAGCATTTTAGGTCAAGGCCCCAATGGGCCTTGTTCAGGGGGCCTCATGGCAGAGGCTGCCCTTGATGCAGCGCCATCCAAATCCTTAGCAGTTCCCTCCAAGGCCGCTCCACTACCGGAGGCTCTGTGCAAGGTGCCACCAGTCCCCGTCCCTGAGGCCTTATCCAAGGCGCTACCGCCGGTCCCAGATGCCTTGTCCAAAGCGTCCATCCCGGTGCCGGAGGCCTTGTCCAAAGCTGTTGGGCTACCAGAGGTGCCATCCAAGGCTAGTGCTCTGCAACCAACATTTCCAGAGGTGCCCTCGAAGGCTGCGCCTCCGGTCCCAGAGGAGTCGGGAAAGCCCAAATCGCTGGTGGTTGGGGATGAGACCTTTCAGTTTGCCGCCGGCTTGCAGGAAGCCTATCAGGAGATGGACTTTACGGCCTGTTCCGTGCTGTCCACTCAAAACATCACGGCACGGGAAGCGAATCCGTTTCCACCCGTGATGAAGGGCCGAGTGAGGCATATGGTCAACCCGGTGACGATTGGCAAGACCTTTCCAGCCGGAAGCTTTGATGAGCTGGTCTTTTTCTTACCTGGCTTGAGTTTCTCAGTACCCAAGGAGTTGGGAACATCAGATCGGCCACTGTATGCTTACAGAGTTCACCAATTTGTTTTCCATTTGCTCCGGTCATCCAAGTCCCTGCTGAAGGGCGATGGCCTTCTGCATGTGGTGTGGCCAGAGGAAACTTGCCTCATGAGCTCACCATGTGGTGCCGCAGGCATCGAGTTGGTACAGTTGTTGAACCACCTGGGGTGCAAGCAGACAACTGCGAAGTACAGCATGGAGGCCATCAAGGCGGAGTGCATCAAGCCCATCGTTTTCGGAGGTTTTTGCACTGAACTGCCTGAATGGCTGCAGAATCTGCAGATGCTGACCTTTTCGCTGGACACGAAGCCCATTCCGCTTCCACTGTCCGTGGCTTTGCAGCTGAATCCCGATCTGGAACTGGTGTCGATTAAGGGAGCCGCAAATGTGGCAGGTGTGGAAGCCCCTCCCGAAATGGCCCCCCTGAGGGCCAAACTCATTCATGAGGCGATTGCTCGGAAAGCACGCCTGAAAGAGATCTATGGTCATCAAGAGGTGGTGTCGAACTATGATCTGGTGAAGGAGGCATTAGCTCCAGATCCGGATGCTTTGCTTTCAATACCCATGGAGGCTTTCATGATGACCTTAGATGAGCTGCCACACTTCTCCATTTGCTTGAAGTTTCAGGTCTTGGAGGAGTGACGAGAGTCAGTGAAGTTGGGGAACACAATTCAACTCGGGTGGGAAGGTTCGCGATTTTAACAAATCAGAAGTTGGTGAGACTCTTTACATATCTTTACATAATATATATATATATTATATATCATATTTTATTTTATATTATATATATATATATATTATATTAATCGTATTACAGAATCATATACATACACAAGTAGAACATCAAGTATAAAAAAAGTCGCATGATGTCAGATGTATTCTGGGCATTTCTGGGTGTGGCTGGCTCACAATTGCCAGCCCCCAAACTTGGATGGTCTCATGTCAAAGATATCTAAAGACAACGAATTTTGCGGGTCCATGGCTACTCCATTCTTGAGCCATACCCTATCCCTATCCCATGCTACATCATACTACTATCCTGGCTGGGCCGCTGAAGTTCCTGGCAGGATCAGCCCAACATCTCCCACGCACAGCTGGACGTCTTAGATCCCAGACTTCCGACGCGCGTGGCGAGACCGGCGCCCCCGGCCCCCGCCACGGCACCGCCGTTGCCGCCTCCAGCGCTCCCAAAGAAACGCTCCAGACCCAAAGAGGAAGAGTGGGGCGAGATGAAGTTCTATTGCCCATTAACCAAGATTTGCACCGCCACACCGGAGAAGATGAGGGAACACATGGAAGGAGAACTTTACAAAAAGTTTGCAGCCAAAGATAGTACTTGGGAGTCCTCTGAGGAGAGAAGAGATATGCTCTTTGACTTGGAAGAGGCGGAAGAAGCCAAAAGACCCAAGAAGAGCGAAAAAGGCGAGAAAGGTGATCGAGATAGAGACAGAGGGAAGGGCAAATCCAAAGGCAAAGGAAAAAGAGATGGCAAAGATAGAGACAAGGGTGGAAAGGGTGGCAAGTCAGGTGGAAAGTCAGGTGGAAAGAAGGGGGGCAAGAGTGGCGGTAAGAATCGCTACTGAAGTCCTTGCTCACCTGACCCATCAATCCGTGAGAGTTATGGACAATGCGAGAACAAAATGCAATTTTCCACTTCGCATCGGCAGCGCGGGTCTTGCTTTCATATGGACGTTGGGAATCCAAATAAACCCAAGACATGCCAAAACTGTCTCGTTGGCCCGGAAGTCAACAGCTACTAGTAGTTTTAATCAGGAGGTTAGTTCAATTTGCAAATGGAGTTGTTCCAGTATTCTCTGGGATTTTGGAGCCAGTTCCTGGGGAATTCTTCCGGCAGGCGAAGTTGATCATCATTTTCAGCACCCGGACCCTGAAAAAAGTTGCCACCCTGCGAGGGCATCCCCGAGAGGCCTGTGGGATGCGGAACATGGGTAGCCACCATGCCAAAAGATTGGAGACTAAATACTTAGACCATCTTAGACATCTTGAACATGACCAAAATCTGTGGTCCCCTTGGTCTTAAGTCTTCACCCATACCTCCCATACCCATATCTTGTCTGTGCCTGTGAATGGAGACTATTTTGGGCTTAGAGCATTATTAAGAAAGCATTATTCTTCGTATTCTTCGATATACAAGCCTTTCCACCATAGTGGTTGTAAAATGTTGTAAAGGAACACATTCACATTTGGATTGGTTCAAGACAGGATCTCCCAATCTCAGTGGCAGGTTGCTTCTATGGCTTTCGATCCCTTGGACAAGACCTTGGTCTCGCTGGGTCCTGGCGCTCAGCTTCCTTTCGCCAGCATCAAATGACGCGGGGTGTCCCGATGTCACGACGCCGCCAAGGAGAAGATGGCAAGGTCTGCGAATGGAGCACTGAGAATTGGAGTTCCGCCAGGGGCCCCGAAAAACACAGTGACGGCCGTTCACCGGACTTGTTAGATGACTTGTGAATGTGGTAAAACCAATAATAGATGATCCATATTTTATCCATGATTGTCATCTGGTTATCCCCAAAATCACCATGGGTGGTTTTTCAACGATCCCCATGGGGGTTGGTGAATTGCCCACATCGCCCTCTGAGATCAACGAGTACGGAGTGCACGGTGATGCGGTGGCTGTGGCCACTGCTGGTGCTGGCCAGGTGTGGGCTGGCGTGGCTGGGATGCCCAGGCTATTCCATGCCAATAATTCCAATAGTATGTTTGCTGGACTTCTGTTGAGCATCAATGAGCATCAACTGATCAACTTCCGAAAATTTCATCTGTTGAAATTTGAATTGGACTCATGGGAGTATCTCCAGCAGCCTGGACCACTGGGCCATTGGGCCTGAGGCGGACCAGGAAACTGCAGCCTTTCGATCCTTCCGCAGCGGGGTCTACCAAGAGAAGGAGGTTGGGTCCCCTTCTGCGGGTTGTGCATGATTTCTGCTTTGTCGCAGATTCTGGCACGCTTCGGACTTCACTTGATTTGGGGCTGGGTGAAAAAATATTCCCGTGGCAAAATGGATGGTTTTAGATTATCCTAAAACCGAAAACCACCATAAAAACAATTTTAATATAAAACATCATTATATAATCAGAAAACAACCGTTTTTTTGCGTTCATTGGATTTCATTGGTACCCGGATGACTTGACGCTGAGGACTTCGTTTTGCATTCCTCTGAGCATGTCATCTCGATGGATCTTCACAGCAGACCATCGGAGGCGATGAGTAGTTTGGGTATGGGTTTTTCACCAGTTGGATTTGTCCAAAAATAAGGGACAATCCCATAAAGCATAGTGAACATAGTGAAATACATCACAGTTTATTGCATTTACATAGTTTTGCAATCTAGATATAGGGCCAAAAAAGGGGGGTTCTTAAGTCATGGGGGATCCCCAGTTGTCACTATGGCTCCTCCATGACGACTGGATGATTCGGAGGTGTCCATCCTGGCGGGGGACTGCAATGGAAACCTGCTGGCCTTCTGTAGCCTTACCGGAGTGTTGAGGTGTGGTGTCAGGATGTTTGGCGCAAGGGCTTAGGAAGACATAACAATAATGGACAGATGGCTTCTAATCTTCTAATCTCAGGATATTTGAAATCCATTAAAATCTAATACTCGAACAGAATCCAAACATATGAATAATGCATGGGTTCTGATGATTTTGGATGCAATTTGAATGGACTTGTGGCCAAACATGTCATTTTGTTTTGCCAGGACAGCCAGATTGGGGTTGCACGATGGTGGCATCACAGCTATTCGAATCTCCACAGATGGACATACTGCTGACGTCTCAGAACCGGACCCAGAAGTTTCAGGAAAAGGACGAAGCCTTGGACAATCGATGTAAAGAAAAATACTCTTGAAACTTTCCATTCGAAACAGAAAAAATCATCCATAAATGATGTAGAGTGGTAAAATCAGAAAACATCAGAATATGTCAGAAACATGTGACAGTTTGGGAAGCATTTGCAAATATGGTTTCGATCCTTCACTTGAACCCAGGTTGCCACAGCTGGAAAGGATGGCTGTGTGTTTGTGCTCAATGTCGCTCCCTCAAGAACTGTGTTTCTTTTCAGAAATGGGCGAGTCCCCATTTCATGGCAGTTTTGATTGACATGAAGACCAAACACATGGGATTCTTGGAGGTTACCCCCATATTGGCAAACAGTAGACGAGGACAAACAGCGAAACCTGGATCGAGACGGTCCATGCAGAAACCACAAAAAAGACAGTGGATCCTCTATTTGGGTACTCCATTCCATCCCATGGTTCATCAGTGTTCTTATGAAGAATGGCCATTTAGGGGTACTGGTACCCATTTTAAGTGCATCGTCCATTTCTACAGACCCAGATGAAGCCACACCAAGGCTGATGGTTTCTCCGACACGGAGCTGGCAGCCAATCGCCGGCAGCCAATGGAGGCGGACTGGCCGATGGTTGGTTGGTGTTGATTGACTTGGTGAACTCCCCAAGTCAGAATCTGGCAGACTTTGAGAATCGTGAATGGAAAATCGTCAAAGTCTAGGATTCAAAATTCTAAGCGGTTATAGAATCCATTGGGTGTGGAATGCCTCGCGCGACAGGTGGTCATGATCAACCGCGGGGATATCCAACTGCGTCAGGATGGGGTGATTGCTCAGCTGGTTCTTGGGAGCTATTAACGGATTGGATTGGGAAACTCTAAATCATTCCAGCCACATGGCGCAGCAACGCACACCTCCTTTGTCAACATGACGGACATGAATCAAGCTTTTGTCTTAGGGGACAGCAGAATTTTGAAACACGTGCCCCATCTTGTTTTTTTTGTTCTGGAGCTAAGTCAGACCACACTTCGACACCAGGATGAGATTAATGAGCTGAGCGTGCAAATTTCCAAGTAGGGTGCCTCAGTATCCAAGGCTGTCACCGACATCCCTCTCCAATCATCTCCAAGCACTTTCCGCCGAGGCTCAAGACACAGTTGGAGGAGAACGCTGCGAGGCTGCAAGGTGTCAACCTTGGGGACTTGAAGAGTCCACCATCCAAACTGAGGGATCAAAAGTGATCAAATTCCAGCAGCCAATCCGTTTCAGTACGGAGTCAACTATGGATCATTGGAGTCTGATGGAGGATGTTTGACCGAGTTTTTGGAGTTGCGATTCACAGAGCTGACAATAAACTAACACATTTTTAAATCGGCAAGGCAAGAGAGACTCATAGCTGATGACTGAGGTGAGCTACGAGCAAGAGTTGAGGAGGCGGAGCATGGCGGAGCATGGCGGAGCCATTGGAAACACCACACCCTTTGCTGAAGTCAATTGAGCTGTGGCTGATGGGTAGTATGAGACCCCAACAGACCCCACGTTTGACTGGGGGCATTTGGGGCATCATTGCTTCACCTATTGGCAGTGCCATGGCGTAAAACAGGCGAGACGGAAAGATCAAGCGACGATTCAATCGCTTCGTGTTGACCTTAGAGCCGTAAGGTGGAGAATGGACCTCGAGAAAACTCTAGAAACTCAGTGCAAGATATTGCACGGAAAATCAAAACAAGAACCATATTTGTCAGTTGCAGCCGATGAACCTCCATTTCAATAACGCAAAGGTGGTCTAGCAACTGCCCCAAAAAGAATTCCCGGGATCATCCTTTTCCACTGAGGAAGTCAGTATGAAGAGCTTCAGCAGGCGGAGAATCTGGCGCAGGGGCGGAATACAAAAAGCAGCAACAGGGTGTACCACTGGTACCACCAATCAATCACCGAGTTTTAGGTTGGTTAAATCCCACTAACATCCATTCGTATCCATTCAATCCGTGCAGGATCAACATTGAAAGCAAGAAAAATGGGTGGAAAACCAAGGAGCTTTATGTCCCTCAAAAGAATCACATGTTTGCTTTCTGACATGAGTCTGAATGCCTGAATGTGATGGGTTGTGAAATGGTGCCCAGTTTGTTTTTTTTTTTTTTGCATCACCTAAATCAATAACATGACAATCAATAGTTGTCGTTGGCGAACTTCGCAAGCTGTTGGTTGATGTTTATGGGACATGGAGCACCACCATGGAGACCCGCGGCAGGCCTCCACCGTGAAAGAGAGAGATAGTTTGCGGAAGATGAAGATCACGGAGGTGCCCCACATGGCATCTTGTGGCATGGGGGAGGCTTCAGATGGCTTCAGCCTCTTAAGCATCTCTTGGGAATATTTTGGGTGATTTTGGCCATCAATTCGAACACCACTCCAGATTTTTGGGAAGAATAGTGAAGATACCAAATGCACCAAGTCCATGAAGATACCCTCTGGGTTTTGGCAAAGAAACCTCATGACTCATGGCACAAGCTGTGCAGCTATTGTGCAGGCCCTACATGTCTCATCAGCTGATGACCAGGAGAAGGCAGTGTTACCAAGAGCTTGTCAGTGTCCAACAATCTCCAAACAAACCAGAGTTGATGGGTTTGTTCCTTTTTGTTCCTTTTTGAGTGGTGAATGGATGTGAATGGTCTGTTTTTGAATCATTGAAAGACTCTCCTTTGTGCTGCGTGAAATAAAACTCCTCCGAATGGTCGCCTTGGGCACGCTGAAAAGACTCTTTGCTGCCCTTGGACAGCCTTGAAGCATCTTGAAGCGTGCCTGCAAATGCCAGGCCTATGACAAGCGCATGCGCGCAGATGCTGACAACTACGTGGCGCTTCAGGCAAAACCACGAAGCCCTTGTTGCATCTTGTTGCTACACTGAAAAACAATGCTACCTGCACAGGCCGAGTTGCGCGAAATGGAAGCCAAATTCGAACAGGCTGGGGAACTTAGGTTGCTGTTTGAATGCCGGTGATCTGGATGTGATGGACTGTGTCTTGGCTGCTCTGTTTCTTTGGTTGCAGAACCGGCAACAAGCTCGATCCGATCTGGAGCAGCAGGATCAAAAGCAAGAGAAGGCACAGAGAGAAACGCACGGGGTCTTGTCCAAAACACCTAAATGTGCAAAATCACGGGGTTCCTTCCACCTGTTTTTTCTTTGGTTTAGGAACTAGGAACTGAAGGTATTCTAAAAGAGGATCTGTTTAATCAGACCAGGTCCTAGGCTCCCCACTCGGAGCCCCCGCCCTTTAAAGAAAAAGATCTGTGACAGGCCACGCAGCAGCGGCTCAACGAGAAGGACACCAAGGCAACTCTGGTTGGATCCAGTCATCTATAGGTAATGAATGGGAATGATATTTATACAATGGGATTCAATGGGATTTAACCAAGCAAAACGGGATTTAATGAGATCTATTTTAATGATACCATTGATATCATCATATTATCCTAGTACTATCCCATTATATATCCAGATGTATTATGATATGATGTATTCAGATCTAAGAACTTCCAAGGTGTTTCAGATTGTTTCAGATGAATGCCGCGCTGAACGCTACTTATTTGGTCTGCAACCTTGAACCGAGGTGATCGCATCACACTCCCGGTTTGCCCAAAATCCTCCATTTATGTGTGGAACAATCTGCAAAAACACCAGCACCTCTTGATTCTTTCACAATTTCCATCAATTGCCCACTTTGTCCATTTTTGGGGTGGCAGGGATCCTCCAACGATTTTTTCGGAAGCCCACATCCTCCGAGTCCGACCAAAAAAATCGGCCGCAGATCCAAACGTTGAAAGATCTCATCGCCTTCACCCAGAAGCGCTTCGATGCCATGTTGGACCAGGAAGGTATGGAACAGGCGCTGGAAATCTCTGAGATCAAGAAGAAGAATCAAGAGGAGCTGAAAAGCATTGAAAAGCTGTGGAAGACGAGGTTGTGCTGATTGTGCTGGATATTGTGCTGGATGCTGGTTGGTTGAAGTCTCTCCTCTCTCACTCTTTCTATATGATATACACACATAGAATCATATGATTATACGGTTAAAACATATTATTCCTAGGTCATCATATATATATATATATTATATGTGCATGCTATAGATATATTTTCATATAATTTGATTCTGTCACTCATGACTGACAAATAGGTTTCCATATGAACTTGGCTTCGCCGGTCCCCTTCTCCAGGAGTTGGAACAACAACACCTGGTGGAGTACAAGCTGAAAAAGGACCAGGACATGTTGGTGTCCCGTGCTCAGTGCTGCGCAAAACGCACGCTGCCGTGTGGGCCGCGATGGCCTCGCCAAGGCGAGGGTTGGATATGATGGAGAAGGCGCGGCTGTAAGATGAACAAGATTGGGATGTAGACCATGGGAAGAAACAAAGCGAAACAGGGGGATGTATAGCCACCAAGACTGAGAATCTCATCTCCAAACTCTGAACCAACCAACATATGTTTTATCGTGATGCAATTAGCCCACCGCGGGTCCCACCGCGGGTGTTGGACGATACAAAACCACCAAGAGAACAAAGCGCAGAGACCGAACAGGACCGTGAGCGCATCATCATCGAACAGAGGGAAGCTGGAGTCCGACACTGAGCAGCTGGACATTTTGAGCAAAGGGTATGAATCAACATCACTCCACATCAATTCTGGTTGGAAAGCTACACCCCACATGCAACTTTTTGTTTTTCCGGTTTTGACGTATCGATTAAGCTCCAACAAGATGGAACAGGTCCAATTGACCATTATTTCAGAAGGATTTTTGCGGTCGTATCTTTTTCGGGGGTGCGATATGTGTATTTTAGTGACCTATCTGACCTATTTCCAGGGTCAAAGCCTCCAAGGTCAGCATCAGCACCTTAAGATCAGAGGCAGAGATCATGAAGCGGGAGGTCCATTTGCTGAAGGCGCCATTGTCAGAAAACGGGGATACCCTCTGGTGACGTGGAGGGGGTGTTGTTAGATCCAGGGATTTAACATGATTTGACAATAAAAAGTGGTGGACATTTGAGATTCAACCACCAGAAATTGTAAAAACTGATATTTAATATTCTGGGAAATGGATTAAAAGGGGATTTAACCATCAACAATATGGGAATAGAATTGATGATGATTCAGTGGGATGCAATCTGGTAATCTGTGACAGTTTGCGAACAGGAAGATCACCATGTCAAACTACTGGAGGGTACCAGCAGAGACATTTTGAGTTGATCAGTTGAAAGCTTACTTGTTCAATCGTTTTTGTGGGCTGTTGCTTTATTTGCCCACCATGCTGGTGAATCGAATCCTCATGGTGGGGGATGAAGGGATCCCTGCACAGGGTACTCCCAGAGTATCCGGGAAATAGGTTGAGAGAAGCGAACGCGAGGTCGAACGAAAGGAACGCGAGTCCACACTTCGAGACAAGGAGATGGAGATCGGTACACACAAGGTGAAGGTGTGAACCTGAGCATATCTGAGCATCCTTCTGAATGGTGAGTTTTGTTGGACATAGCCTGAAAGAGGCTGCTTCCTTCTTTCAAGATACCTGCAATTATCTGAAGATTACCCTCTGACAATCAAACATGGCAATGGAAAATCCACTATTTATAGATGATTTTCCCAGCTATAAACCTCCGTTTATAGGGGATTTCCAATTGCCACAGCCATGATTACCGGAGGGTATCTGAAGTTGTGGGAGTTGAGCTTCGCAGGTGCAGACCTTGAAGAAGTTCAAACAAGTCTTGGACTTTCGACTCCGGGAGGTGACAGATTCGTTGAAGCCGAAGGAGGACATGATAGCGCAGCTCCATGTGTACCACCGGCGAGTGTTGGTAAATCGTTGAAAACGCGCGGCTTGACACAGATTTGTAAACCAACTTGATAGATCTTGATAGCCACATCATTTTTTCCCACGAATTTCTTGTGTTGCTCAGGCAGCTGGCAGCCCTCGAGGAGGAGTTTGAGAAGCAGCTGGAGATACAGTCGCAGATGGACGGGTGAAAATGGGGGATGGGTCAAAGTTGCGCCGGGTTGCCCCTAAACTTCCGTTGAACATAGGGAAAGAGTTGGCTGTTTTTGATACTTTTTTCCCCAGCCGGTCCATCGAGTTTTCTATACCCTGTGCTCAAAGGTTGCAGACAAAGTCGCATAGTTCCCATCAATCAGACCTGGAAATCACAGGAGTCGGTCCTCGAAACAAAGTGTCAACAAGTCGCGGACCTTTCGGCGGAGGCACCGAGTCTCAGGATATTTAGGGGCTTCAGTGGCAATGCTTGTGAAACCTGGACAGATCTCTGGTGAAAACAAATCAGACTGCCCAAAACCGATTGGAGACAACTCAGATTCCCTCAAATGTATCTGAATGTGTAGATGTTGATCGTTCTTGGCATTTCTTCAACCATTGATGATCTTTGGGGTACTCAGTCGTGACTTGACCCCAGGTGGAGAAGCAAAAGGAGCTGATCAGACAGTTGGCACCTCAGAGATTGGACTTGGGAAGCAGGTTCTGGGATGCATCTAATCAGGTTTCTACTTTCAGGATTTTCGCATACTGAATGGTCTGAAAATGGGAGATACCTGAAACTAGTCATTTTGCAGAAAACCGTGAAACTTTCACCCTGTTCACCTTGGACCATGGCCCTGGAACCTGTCAGCCTTGTGGCCGCTTTATCGCCAGCAAAGCTGATTTTTGGCGCGATGGGCACTTAAATGACACAGAATGACACAATCATCACCTAAGATTTTGCGTCTAAAGCATACTGAACTCACAGCTGAATTTTAAAGCGTCTTTTCCTAATCAACCCAATTTTAAATACCATCCACAATATTTCCAACCCAATGATGGCTTTTATTACCATTTTCCAACCCACTTTTACCAAAGTTGTGCAGGCGTGAGCGCACCATCTTTCGCTTCTCTGCGGATTTGCACGAGCTGGCCACAGGTGGTGAGGACAGGTCGCGAGGTTGAGGATGGTCGAGGGAGTTCAGGTAGATCCAGGGTATCTCAAAGATGGATTTCTAGTAGATTCCTAATGGATTCTTGATAGATTCTTGCTCTTTCTGCAGGTGGGATGGGGGGTCTATTCTACATTTTTAAAAAAACAAATCTTGTGACAAGAATCTCTGAGGACACCCGCAACTGGCACATCGGCATGAAAAAGATCTGGCGCGACCATGTGAACCCCGAGATCTTCCACAAGGACCGCGCCGCGCCGGCTGCGGATCTCACGGTGGGGTCCATTCGGGGGCCCTGGCATCCCGCCAGGATGAGGAGCAGAGTCGTCCCATTCAGGAACTCGGTCGTCAGATCCAGGCAGGGCGTTGTGGAATCGCGGAAAACTCCGTGGCCGCGGCCTTTTTTGGGTCAATTTTAGGTGGTGTAGTCTTTGGGAGATGATAGGATATATAGGCGCATTATGATTCAATGGCTGTATTGATGGCTGTATTGAGTGCATACTTGGTTTAAACACGTTTAAACTCTGGTGAAGGTTGGAGCCGTTTGAAGGGATATCAGCAGGATCTGGTACACATCCCATCCATTCCCGCAAATTTGGCAACTCAAGTGCCTGGCGTTCGGGATGCCCAGGCACATGGGGGAAATGGTGGTTATTTGTTTTAATAGGTTCCAACTATTCAACAGGTTCCAAGGATCAGCAGGATCAGCAGCTACGGGGAAGTCATCGGAAGTCATCCGGAACGGTCAGCAAGCGATGGTCTAGCAGATCCAACACCAGATCTTGCCACTTCAGACTTCACATATGAAAATGACAAAAAAAACTGAACAATGAAGCCATCACGTGGATAGCCACAGCCTAAAACTGGGCGAGTGATCCTGTTTTGGCTGTCCGGCGGAGTCATGGCACATGGCTTTCCTGGGACATCAACAGGTCTCGCCAAATGAGGTGCAGCAGGGTGAAAGGATCCGGAAGCGGATCGATCAATGTAAGGAGGTCACACATCCGATCTTCTCGTTTCTGAAACCAGGCAGCCTTGCAGTAGCTGACATACCCTCAACTGCACGGGAATCAGGTTTTTCTGATATTCCCCTCAAAGATGTTTGGCAGAGATTGGCTTGTTCGATGGAAGATTCAAAAGATCGAACACTCCTATTTGCCAACAGCCGTTTCTTTGATCTACAGATCTGTGATCCAAGACCTCCTAGAAACATCTAGAGTTTGGGGCACACGCTATACTAATCTATGCAATACACAGTAGTCCAATGTCCATAAATTGGTGTTCTTCCCCCAAATCCAACACCAACCCATTCAACATATCTCACAAAAGTCCTTAACGATATAATCCCACCAAGATTCCCATTTTCACATGCCACAAGAAAAGCCATGCCAGAAACATTCCCATCACATTTTTTCATCAAGTTCCCAGTTCGAATCCATGTGTCCAAAAAATCACCTGGGAGCTTCTCGAGCCGTGGGCAGGTGCTGCTGGATTGCTTGCTGTCGGCCCTAAGCTGTCAAGACCTGGTTGCCTTGGAGATGGTCTCAGCCAGTGGGCTGAGGGATCTCAAGGCGCTGGGGGGATTTCACCAGCACAGATGGGGTCAAATGTAAGATACCAAGCAAAATAGGAATTTGATAGGAATTTGTTGGTGGGACCTTGATGGGATATATATGTATAGTTATATATATAATTATATATATAATATATTAATATACATATATATATATATATATATACAGTATTATATATATTTATATACTTACATATAAATATATAATGACACCAACACTATGACTTGGGTTGGTGTTCAGCATCGCCCTGAGGCGGGGCAGCACTGGGTGGTGTACTTCCGGCAGCGTCTTCCGCACTTCGTGCTTGCTGGTGAGTGTTCCACTGCCTTGGAGGTGCCACGGGATTTCCCTGCGACAGGATAGACATGGATAGACGAGCCGTGAAGTCAAAAACAAAAGGGATGATGAATGCATGATGAATCCATATGAATCCTAAAATCCTTGTAAGTGTTGAGACAAATCATGGCTGGCACTCTATGGATGTTTGCTGGTACGTCGATTTAATTGGAAATTGCCTTGATAGTTAATGAACTCAATATCAATCCTTTAAACCAGTACATGCTTGTTGGTAACGCAGACATTCTTCAGTCCACTAAATTCCCATGGTTCTCGCTTTCACAGTTTTCAAATGACCCCCAAATCATCCAACGGATTCGTCACTTTGGAGAAGCGAATGGTTTTGGGGTCGCCCAGATTTTCAGAAACTGGTTCTTCCGCTCCAAAAATGGTTATAGCCCAAGATGCTCGCCGCTTCGTCAGGAGGCCAATGCAGCCACCAAGGCAAGTCTCAGCAAACTGGCACAGTTGTCCTTGGGCTGTTGTCATGGACATGAACCCGTGGTGCTTGATTCCCTAGAGGTCGGGACCTGGTTGATCTGGTGATGGGTGGCCATGAATTCTACGAAAGGTTAAACTTATATTCAACCATGCATGTTTTTTTAAAATGGAAGATTGTACCCAAAAAGCGGGGAATTGAGTGAGGTTGATTTGGATTTTGATACTCGCATATTCAGTGGTTGGGGGTGTCGGGGTGTCCTCGTTGATGGAGGCAACCGCATTTTTCTGTGCTCTGCAAGGAGCTACGAAAGCTCGCGGTGAAGTTAGATGTGGCTGAGCAAACAGCAAAGGATGCTAGAAGCCAAGGGCATGCCACCACTGGGGCCATGCTACTTGGTGAAGATGAAACCTGGGAGCCCAACAAGATCTATAGGATTGGATGTCAAAGGGATTCAACTCGGGAGATCCCCCAAAAATGAGACTTTCTGACGTTCCAAATTCAACAATTGACATCGTGTGTTTTTTAGTGCTTTTTCACGAACCTACTTTGGTGCTGCAGCAAATTATTTGCTCAGGATACGATGCCTTCATTTCACCGGTGGCAGTGTGAGCACACCAGTTTCGTTTCAGCTGAGCTCTGAACTTGGAGCACCTGAAACCTTCCTGTTGCAGTTGGGTTGGACCACAAATAACGATGTGCTCTTGCGGGTGACTCCTAAGGAGCCAAGACAGCAGCTGTGGTCATGTTGTAGTCATGGATACGGTCTCTGCAAATAGCAACTCGAGAGCAAACAGTCCTCAACAAGCGTATCCACATGACATATATATATATATAATTACATGTATATGTTGTTGCGTAGATGAAACGATTTTGTCGCAACAGCAGCACCCTTCCAGCACTTTGTCCAGAAACGGATTACATACTGAATTATACTCCAAAATTGCGACTGAGTGGGGAACTCGATTTTCTAACCATGGAGGATTTTTAAAAATATGACCAAACGCCAGGAGCCTCAGGTTGAAGAGCGAGCCTTATCCATCAGTGTCTCCACCTTTGGTCCCGGGCCCCAATTCGTCTCACGGGATTCTCCCGTTGTCACCGGTGGTCGCTGGTGGACCACCAACGGCTTATGTACTGCTTCTAAAGGGCCTGAACTACTCAGGACAGCTGGAAACGGTGGATCATGTAAAACGGTCTGTCCAAATAATAGGACCCCAAAATTTTAACAAGGAAGACGATCAATCATGATTAACTTTGACTTTTTTTTATTTTGGTATACCATGTTTCTGTTTTCAGACACATCCGTTTAGATATCCAAAAAGGACCAAATTTGTGGGCCCAAGCGTCAGTCTTTTCAACGAGATCGGGCCCACTTTTTATGCAAAGAGCTCCTGTCACGCTTTGTGCCCATCTTGCGCAAGAATTTTGTGGGGATATCCCAAAGCCATTGGATCCGATTCCCTCAACAACTTGGACTCATGTTGTACCCAGCCACCTAGCGCAGGAGTTTACGTACCGGGCTCTGGTGTGTGGTCTCTCGGCTTCAAAGCCGACTGGATCCAGTTTGGTCTCATTCGGCAGATGCATGTTGCGGTATGTATGGGAGAATGAGGATCCCCAATCCGCCAAATACTTGTTTGTTTGTAACATATACATACATATACATATTTCACCTTTAAATACACAATCTTAAAAGTCTTAGGGGAAATCCATGAGTAATTCATCACCAGCTTGCAACAGGTTTGCATCTGCCAACGTCCAGACGATGCGCCAGTACCACAGTCCTTGCGTCTCACGTCTCGGGTTCTCGACTCACTGGCGCTGCAACTCCCAGACGATCGCGAAGATCTGCGATGATGATGTGGTGATGAATTCCATCAGCAACTCAGGAAGAATTTGAGGCCGGGGAGGCATTGCCGTGCTATATCATTCAATAATATCCTATTATAGCATCCATTAGCATCCATTAGCTGATATTAGCCACAGATGAGTCAAACAGTCAAACTTTTGATGTTTGTGATGGTGATTGAAGCTTGCTGAAAATGCACAGTGCAGAATGTGACTGCATTCACCTCATATAGCTTTGTGTCTCGGCAGAATCCTGCGCAGGCAGAGCTTTGTTTCCTCCGCCCAATGGCATGCGCAACAGCCCACTTTTCCCCCCCCATTTTTGCGCTGCACAAGCCACGACTGTCACTGGCTAGCGAAATAACGTCTAGCTTAAAGGACCAACCGCTGAAACCGAAGTTGGATCAGCGGTGATCCATGTTTTTCTGCCCTTCTCTTTGCTTATACAGTTTCATTTTCCCCATTTGAAGCAATTTTGTGGCGGATGATGTGCATTTGGTATCCATGTGGGTGCGCTTTTTCTCCTGGAAAAGTGTGCGGCTGGTGGTGACAGGGGGGACTTCCTATCAGCTCTGCCACCTAAATTTGGGTCAGATGCATCCGAATACAAACCAAGCAATAGATGTATGACGCAAGTCCCTTGGGACTTGAAATAGGATAGGATTCAGAGTCTCAGAAGTTTGATGATTCATTATTCATGAGTCATGAAATACCCTGGTGATCCATGGTTCCAGAAGTTTCATTCGTTTCATTCTTCTGATATCAATTCCGCGCTGCGCAATGCCGCAGGTCATGGAGCGGAAGGCCAACATGCTGGAGCAGCGCGGCAAGAATGGCGAGGCCACCGCCAAGGTGCAAACGGCCGCGCGGCACTTCGCGATGACTGGAGATGGCTCGGTGACTTGACACTTTTACCATTTCAGCATCAATCATTGGGGATATATCATGAATATACCAGTAGATATGAAGATTTGACTGATATAGTTATGTAAGCGTGTTCATTGGTGAACATCCATTTCGGAGCTCAAACATGCGTCCTTTGCATCTTGCACGCATCAAAGCTGCTACGAAACGATGAGTTTGCCAGTGAATTTCGTCAGGCTGACATCATCCACAAGACGCAGGAGAATTCGCTTCTAATCCATGAGCTTGAAGAGTTTGATCCTAAGTTGTCCAAGAGTTCAAAATGCGCAAACACAGATTGAAAGGGTACAAGTTCGCAAGATTTCCCAAGTTTATTCTGGACAACTGTCTCATGATATACTAGATTCTGTATATGTGAGGGGGTCAAGATGTTTGAGTCTTCCAGCACTCGTGTGACTCACCATGAATCCTCGAGCTTCCCTGAGGCTCAGAATCGAAAAGAAAGCATTGGTCACAAAAGTAAAGGACTGCAATCTGTGAATCATTCTGAATCATTCTGATTCATTCCCATTCCAGTTTCACTTCACTACTGTCTGATTATCGTCTGAGTTTCCAACTTTAAACATTTCGAATTTCAAACATGCCCTGATCCCTGAGTTTCAATGTGGAATCCGCCAGAACTGCAGGTGGTTGAAAGGGATAATTTTTTTGGGGGGGAAGGAGCTGGAACTTCAAATCCGTTTGCACGTGCAATCGACGAAGGAGAAGGCCATTGTCTTGCCACATTAGCCATTCGGGGTGAAGTTCTGGGTATGGATCAAAACCTATGACATACCATACTTTTGGGGATGAACATCCATACATCCCAGCTATTTTGGGGTTCACGATGCTACCAGGGTTTGGACCCAGAGCCAGATGAGACTTTCAACATAGCCTCTCAACCGATTTCAGACCTCATCTCAGGAAAAGGCAGCTGAAGCCCTCCCTGGCCAGTGCGCACCCCAGCATTTGTACAGAATTTCAGTCATTGGGTCTGGCTCAGTGCCAAATTTCCATCCCATTCTACCAGAATTCTGTTGAGAGCTCTGAAAGAGTCCCTCGCATCCGGAAGCTCAGTGTGGCACTGAGCCCAATGTCAAGCAGTTGTCTCAAAACTATTGGGATCATCGGGGATTGATGAAGGGTTCTTCTCTGTGGCACATAGAAGGCGAGAAGGCTGCGGAAGACAGCCTTCGCAGATGTGAGTTGGTTATTTGGGTGTTTTCCTACAGCTTTCTTCAACATGATATCCCTGCTTGGGGTGGCCATCAAGCGTGAAACCAAACGTGAAACCTGAACGCTCCACGAGATTTTGTGGTGATTTGCAACTCCGTTCAGTTGCATGGCAAAGTACTGTAGTAGACTGTAGGATTTATTGAGATGATGACGTGGCCATCTTGGCATTGAGGGCATCATGCCATGAAGCGAGGTCGGAACCAGCCCTTCCAGCGACTGCGTCTGAGACCAAATCTGTGAAACAGGTTCCGATGCCAAGGGTGGCTGCAACTGTCGAGAAATGTCGTGAAAGGGTTCTTGATTGCATGGGGTCTTCATGGGTCAGCAAATTTTGACATAGAATGTTTCAGACACAAGATCATTTTCCTCTCTGTGCCACAAAGCCATTTATTCCCCATTTCCCTCACCTTTTATTCCTATTGACATACTGGACATACTTACCCATTTATTCCCCATTCATGCACCCTTCATTCCACTTTATTCCAACTTATTTCCAGTTTGTTCCCACTGACTCCTCATTGGTTGTCATTTGTTGAGCATGAAGGATTCAGCTTCATTCATTCACACATGGGTGAGTGAAACCAGATGTCTCAACTCTAACATCAACGTGCGAAGGGGGATGTTTAGGACTTTACCACCAAAGCTTTAAAGCGGTCTTCAAGGAAATCTTTAATTGGTTGAGTAGCTGGAGATGGCTAAACTAGTGACTTTCTTTTGAAAAGTGGACAGCAAATCCATTTTTTTTGAAACTGAATTGGATTGCTACGAGGTATTTCTACCCAGAGCATCTCTTCGGAAAAAACAACAACATAGGTGGCACATGGTGGCACAATGAACTCCGAAAATCCTGGAGCTGCAAAGTGGCATAGTACAGGCCCATCAACTGCTCCGCAGGGGCTGAAATTCCCAGCATGTCGGATTTCCCAGAGTCAATCCTACAGAATCCCATCCAAACCCTCTAAATTTACCTAAATTTAAGATGGACCCACCTTTTGATGATTGACCATATTATCATTGAACATGGCCAATTTTGGGGTTCCATGTTAAGTTTAGGGGGTGTATCCCCCAAGTCGGACCAAACATGTTCACACCGTTCCATATCCCCTGGTGAGGCACTTTGTGATCTCTTCGATGAGGCCCCTGAGTTGCTGAAGCGGCTTGAAAGGTTAAAGGACCCCAACGCCCAAGCCAGAGTTTGGATATGTTTGGATGATTTCATGGTCAGTTGCGCCATTTTGTGGACTGAACCATCTGATTTGAGGATATTATATGTATTTTCCAATGCTGATTGCAACAAAACGATATTTCGACCGGAATAATGCTCGCATTGCCAGGCGCCCGAGTGTCATAAGAACCCCATGAAAGGCACGCTGCGGAAGGCTGAGCGCCCAGCAGCTGCCAGTGGCTGCACTGACTCAACGGATCTGAATGGATCTCAATGGCTAAGGGCCAGCCTGCAATACCGACTCAAAGCCAGCACAAGTCGCAGGAGGAGTTTGGGACTCAGCTCTGAACTTGAAATAAAACAGGTTTGAGGGCTTTGAGACCTTTGGGACCTTTGGGACTTGAGTTTTCTGAGAAGAGCCCTTTTTTTTGCAGATCCAATGAGGATCCGATCGAAGAAGAGGTTCTTGAAGCAGGTGGAGAAGTCAAAGATGAAGCTTGTTGAGCAGAGGCCGCTGCTTCTTTTTTTGACGCCCAAAATTGTGAGGATCATAGGATGACATCTGAGCAGAATCTGAGCATCATCATGGAGTATCCATATTAATTACATAATGTATATATATATATATATTATATCCACATCACATATGTATCCATACCCAAATTTTGATATCACAGGATGCGACAGCAGTTGGTTCCTACAGAGTTGGCGCCTCAGTCATGGCTGCGCTCAGCTCAAAACTTGCGAATGCTGCGCACGAGATCGCACGAGGCTTGAGAACATGCAGCACCGGAAGAGCCACGGGGAGCGGAGGCACAGGGCGATGTTCGGCAGATAATGATGTAGGCTCGAGAGGTGTCGCAAATCAAGTGAGATTGTTGCAGAGTTTCAAGACCCCACATTTTCATGCATTTTCAATAGCTAAAACCTCAACATGCTTTAACCATCTTTAAACGAATAGGATCAGACAGACAATGCAGAAGGTTCAGATTTTCCAAGATGCAGGCATCGTCACACAACAGCAGCAGGACTCGACAAACCATCTATGGCCAATCATGCGTCAAACCACCCCGTGAAAGATTTGACTTCAAACATCCCGTATGTCAGGCGGCCTCCTGCCCCAGTAGTTTTCCATAGTTTTCCCATTGTTGAAATGCTTTCTCCAGTTCTTGCCAATGATTTTTGAAGCTGTCCATGGTGATGTTATTCCTTTTTTGCCCATGAACCTAATTGTCAGAATTAGATAGGATAGGTACATTGTTTCGTGTAAATGTTCCATCAAACCAATGCCGTCGTAGATTTGCTGATAAGTCAGGGGAATCCTTCGCAGTCACCCAAAGTATTGCTAAGCAAAATATCAGGTACTTGGGAAATATGGGAATGTCATGGATTTCCGATGGATTTCCCATACATTTCCCATGGATTTCCAGCATTTGCCCAGCTGATTCCCATCGATTTCCAGCTCCGCGCAGTCTCAGCAATCCTCCCAGCGAGCCGAGCTGCAGCTCCCAACCCGCAGGGCCTGCCCTGGCGGTGGTGGGGAACTCAGGGGACCTGGAAAATGGAGGAAGACTTGGAAGACAAAAGATGAAACTTAGGACCAGTTTTCCAAGAAGAATAGATGAACATGGGCCAGAATGGGAACTTTCCAGTAGTTCTTGTCCAGGATTCAGTTGAGCAGAACTGAGACCTAGGTAAGGCAAGAGTTCTAGAAGCGGAAGTTGAGATGCCCAGATGGTCAGATCGTGCAGAATCTTTGCAAACCGAGCCCTCAGGTGCGCTTTGGCTCGCGATTTACTCCTGGCTCCTCTGTCGACTCCTTGCCCTAGGCTCCTGTAGGTCACAGAACAGAACTTGATACGCACAGCGAATGCGGTGACAAGATTATATCATAAATGTTCACTACCGGTATCTAAGATTATCTAAGAAGTTGGTGGTGACATGTTGGAACTGAAGCATGGCACATGATGGCAATATACATAGATGACATAGATATCACCTCTTAGATGAAAGTGCTCCCGGCCAGAAAATTGGCTATGGCTCATGCGGCCACCACCGCAAAAGATCGAGCCCCGATCGGCAAAGCCGATGGAATTCACCCAGCACCGAAGACAAAACCATGAACAGCATGCTTTGAAGGTTGGCCGGATAGAGTTTTGTAGAGAGACCGTGACAACTACAACTTAGCTTGGGCGCTTCAAGCAGAATGATCTGAAGCCGTTTTGGATTCAAAGCCATGTCAACCTGAGAAACATTGCATGGCACATGTTGGAGCCCATGGACACTTTGGGGCTTGAACATACTTGAAAAGGAATGAATAGAATGCCATTTGGTGAAGCCACTTTCAAGAAAACCACGGCACATTGGTGTAATCACCTGAACATGGGACATTCCTCAAGGAAAAAAAGTCATGGGGAATATGATGGATTAGCGGGTTAGCCATTGGATCATATTGGATCTTGGGGGTATGCTACGGAAGTATTGGATGAAAACACCGAATGGCACCGTCGCGACGTCCCTGGAAAAGATGGTGAGGTTCAGGGGCAACAATCCCCGGCCAAAAAATTCAGGCGTTTCAGGTTTGTGAAGTTATGAACTGATTTATCCAGATACAGCCACTGGAAATAATAACTATATAATACGATATACATGAACCTTTTTTCCATTATTTATTTAGCCAATTATGACTGTACCATTATATTGCAATGATTACAAGTCTAAAAGTTCTTCAAATTTATCCCATGAACTGTCTGAAATCATTGCGCCATGGCCTCCCCTTTGTCTCCCTGGGCTTGAGCCGCTGTGACGAGCCGAAGCAGCGGAAGCCACGGGTGGTCGTGGTGGGAGCTGGGCTCACGGGATGCCTCACTGCAGCAATGCTGAGGCAAGACTTTGGGGGAAGACTTGTGCAGAAAAGAACGTATTATACAACATGTACATGAAAAGTGATATATATATATATATGAAATAAGATTTTAAGATATTTTAAGATACACATATAGATCATATAGCGATATCTATGATATGTATTATATATATATATATAGATGGAATATATGTTAAATGACAATATGGTCACAAAGCAGCTGTTCAACACTTCAACTGAGTTTTACAATGTATGAATATCATATATTCATGTTTACTTTACACACACACGCGTGTACATAATATTATATGACTATATACATTTATTATATATATATATATACACATTTATTATATATATACATATATTATACATATATATGACATAAGTACAGAAAGCACAGAAATGAGGTATAGAGATCTAGTAGCATTTAGCAAGACCAGAGGATACTTTGAGCTGAGAGGCGATCCCTCCCAGAGCTGCAGATCGAGCTGTGGGAGAGGGCGACCTATCCTTCCGGCATGGCCCTTAGGTCGCCAACGCCACGGGATATGCCCGAAGAATTGGCCAAAACAGCAGAAGTTGGGTGATTGAACTCAATTTTTTCTATTGATGGCTGCATGAACTTCAAGATTTTAGAGTATCTTAGAGTCTTCACTTCAGCTCTTTGAAGTTTCAAGCCCGGGAAACAAACTGCTGTTCATCCCTGCTGTGACACCATGAGCCTCTTGGATACCTTGCAAAAGGCAAAAGAGGAGGACATTTTCAAAGGCTTGCAGGACATGTCCCCAGAAGATCGCAAGAAGGTCCAGGACGCTTTGAAGATCATCGAGACCGAGGCCTTCAAAAAAGTTGCCCGCAGCTATGGATTCTCCGGTGGAGATGGAGACTGGGGTGAGTACAGCATGCGGGTGCATTTGGGCGCGGATGGTACTGGAACTGTGAAAGAGACAAGTGTCATGTTCCGTGACAGCCCAGAGGAGACCGAGACTTGGTATGGCAGCTATACAGTGAAGGGCGACTTCATCACTTTCAGTGCCACCGAGCTGGAAAAAACATCCAGCGGAGCCGGAGGAGTGCACACAGAACCCAAAAAACCCGGAAAGAAGGAGTTTTTCTTCCGCACCACAGAAGATAAGAACCTTGTCCAAGTGTCTTCCAAGGGTGAGGAGTTTGAAAAGCCTTTCGGTGATGGTAAGAAGATCCTGAAATGAAGAATAGAGGCTGATTTCAGCCAAGTTTACGTTAGCGAAATCCCAAAAAGTTGCAGCTCCCAGCTGCCAGTCATTGCAAATGCAATGGCCGAATTCAACTCGCTCCTTTTAAGCTGCGAGACTATGAGAGCTGTTCGGTCGGAAAAAAGTGCTAGACATTGTTGGAGTGATGTTTGAAGCACTCCAGATTACTGCACAGTTCTGATAGCGACCCCAAGATAGATTAGACAGATCAGAAAAGTCCAATCCAAAATTGCCACAGGGGGGGGTCTATGACAATTTGTTTGAACATCACTTAAAACTATCGATCTTAGGTTCCCAGTGGGTTTTCAATAGGTTCCCAATGGTTGCTCCAAGTTGCCATCTGACTGAGGTCGCTTCGGAGCTGCTGGCCCTTTGGGCGCTGATTTGGGGGCTCAAGTTCTCTCGGTGATCGAGGTGGATTCAGGTCATCCTAATGCAGGAGCAGATGGACACAACTTAAAAGGCAACCTGTTGGTGGATAGTTGGTGAATTTTAAATCGGTTCTAAGTTGTTTGTAATGTGTTTTCATTATTTCATGAGTATGATTTATGTTATATGTTATTCTCATTTACTGTAGTTTTGACTTGTTTCAACATTTTTTACCCATATTTTGAGATATTTTTTGGACGATCCCCATTAAGAAGCGCAATACAACTCATCTATCTTTGGCGGCTTAGGCACAGATCTTTGTGCTGCCTGGGAGGACGTGCAACTCATGCTGTCGCAGGGGTGGCTGCGCAGAGCGCCTGAGGAACAGCTGGGAGACACAGAGGAAGCTCGGTGGAGGTGGAAACACGAACTGCATATGGGTCTGAAGATGGGGTATGTCTCCCAAATGGCCATTTAAATCCATTTACATAGGGATAATGATGATTGACCAATGGATTATTTAGGGGTACCCTATTTTCAGACAAACCCATATCTTTGCATAGTTTGCTGGAGGACAGTTTACCCCATTTATATGATTGTTTTAATTTGTGTCTTCTTAACGAATGTTATGTCTTTGAAACTTTTCATGGGATACTGTATATATTTGATGCATGGATGCGAGCGCATGCTGCTGTTGCATCTCAGTCCAGCGTTTGGCAGTCTAGCTCTTCAGTTTTCGAATGAAACCCATCCTCTTCAACATTTCAGAAGGTTATACATGTCACAGGTCGACAAAAACCAGCATGAAGTGCTATGTCCCCCCCAAAAACCAGTCCTCAAAGTCGTCAAAGTGTCAGGAAAGGATGAAATATCAAGGCCTCTGGGCACACTTTTGGTGCCTTCGTGGCTTTTCCTGGCTACTTCAGCAGTTCCTGGCCGAGTCCTCCGCGGAGCTACGCCTGGGACGTGTTGAGCGCGTAAAGGCTACGGGGTCCACGGCGGAGCTGTGGGCGACTGAGAGACCAAGCGGTCAGCTGCTGCGAGACGAGGCAGGTGCAACTGAGTAGTGACGTAGTGGATTCAATGCTGTGAAGTTTGGAGAAAGATGCAGTTTATTTGCAGTTTATTTATATTTATGTTGCATTTCATTATTTTCTTTGATGCAGTTTGCTTGATGTGATCTCGTTCTTGTCAATGTTCTGTAGTGTCCATGCACGATGACTCCGGAAACAAGAAGCTCGGCTTGACAGAGGGGGAGTTGAACGGGAAATTTACAGAACCCCCCAAAATTGATGGCAAGGCAAACAATGGTTTTCGGTGAACATTCTCTTACACTAAACCAGTGAATATCAATACATTTGGTGCTTAAATCCCCAACTTTCTTGATTCATATCTCATTCTCTTTGGAAAATCCCAAATTTTATCACATTTGCCTGGTGAAGCTCCCATATTTTTCGGGTGAAATCCCACATGAAATCCACATTCTGCAAGGCCGACCTGGTGATTCTGGCGGTGCCGGCGCCCGAGGCGCTGCGCCTGGCGGACCTTCCGGCCACGCTGCGCGCGGCGCTGCAGCAGATCCGCTACGACGGCCGCGTGGCGGTGGCGCTCACCTTGGAGCACGCCACGTATCCGGCGGTGCATCGCAGAAATGGATGGCCATGGGCCCATGGGTCAAATTTTTGGGGATTTTTCAGGTGAAGATCAAGTTGTAGCTGGTAAATAGGGGTTGATGTTTCTGAAAGATGTTGTAAGCCACTCTTTGTGGAAGTTGGCGTTCTTGAATTCTTGGCTGAGGTTAGTGCTGCCTTCGCAGGTGCAGCGGAAGTGACCCTGGATCTCGGAGACACATCAGATGTTCATTTGGTCGCCTGGCAAAACATCAAACGTGGCCCAGTAGCCCATGGGGATCCTATGCAATTAGTGATACACTCCACCTGCGGAGCTGAGTGGCAGGGACCTACAGAGGCTCTGAAGGCCGTGAGTGGATTCTGTGGTTTGCCCCTGGCGCAGTTGGAGGGTCTCTTGAGGAGCTCCAAAGTCATTGATTGGAAGATCTGTCAGATGGTACAGCCCCTGGAAAGCATCCCTACCGATTTGCGGCTGCCGGAGCCATGTTTCCAGCACGGTCGCATTTTGGTAGCAGGGGATTTCTGGTGTCAAAGCAGCTTCTTGGGCTGCTATTGCTCTGCCAAAGCTGCAGTGCGTCAAGCGGTTGCAGTACTGAAGGAAGGTGACACTTTGAGCTCCGACCAAAAGAAAATGCAGTTTTTGTGTTCCTTCGCGTTCGATACAAGATGCAGAACTGGTAAGTTATTGATACAATATGATTAGCGTGATTAGAATCAGATGGCCAGCTGTCAAATAGCCTCAGCTGCGTTTCAAGATCTGTCCCTGGGCTCAAAGCACGCGAGCGGGTGCGAGCACCAACCTCAAGACACTTTCAGGAAGAGTTGTGCAAATGAAGGTTTCCTAAAATGGGGGTACTCACGGGTACCCCAAAATGGATGGTTTATAATTGGATAATCCTATTAAAATGGATCCACATACAGCACATACTACCGGATTCTTGCCACCCTTTTAGATGCAAGAGATTCGCATGAGACATGTCGGTCTATCGCAACGATGGTCGCACGCCTTTTCTATCCTTTTCTGAGATGTCGGAGACTGCTATGGAAAACTCATGTCGGAACCTCAAAAGAGCAGCAAGGATCTTCAGATATGTTCAGATATTGAATGGTTTTCTTAATGGGTGTTTCACGAGTTGTTTCTTCCATGGAAGAGAAGCTGAGTGACAGTTCTACACTTCCACATGCAGGGTGATGTCGAGCTCCCCAGTTGCTTGGAAGCGACATGACGATCTGGGAGATCTGGAGGAAGACTGAACAAGAAAATGGGATGGATGATATATGATGATATATCATGATATATGAGCCGGGATCTAAATTATCGTAAAACGATAGGGGACGTCCTAAAAACGATACCCCCTTATCTTACCAGGTTCGGGTTGAGACTACAACAGCCCTTCTAACCATCAGTCTCCATGTTGCAAGGCTAGGTCCTTAAGTTGGGAGATCCTCCAATCAGGGATTCGGGGACCAGACAAGCTATAGTTGCTGCTGCTGCTGCTGCTGCTGCTGCTGCAGTGTTGGCTGCTGCTGCAAGCTGCTAGGGACTGCTGCAGTGTTGGCTGCTGCTGCAAGCTGCTAGGGACTGCTGCAGGTGTTGGCTGCTGCTGCAAGCTGCTAGGGAGGGTTTGCTGGACATCAGGCGCTGCTGGGACACAAGTGAGCTAGTGTGACAAGTTGCAGGAAGCAACAGGCGTCCCAGGTTTCCCAGCAGTAGATAACAGTAGCAGCAAAGCAAGCAAACGAGGTGAAGGTCAGGTAGGTTTGGAACAAACAGACTCTCATGAGCTGCATTCTGACGGGCAGAAACTCGTGCATAACAGTGAGGTATAATTTTCACGGAAGACCGACCGGACTCAACGATACCCTAACGATACCCCAACGATACCCTAACGATACCCCAACGATACCCCAAAAAAAGCACTTTTACATCCCCAGCCCAGGAGATGCCCAAAAGCATGATCTCCAAAACCCCAAATGTCTGGAATGACACTGATCCTTTCGTATCTTCCATTCCCTTCGTCGTCCTTTCCTGTTCCTTTCTTCTTCCTTTCGTCTTCCTTTCTTCTTGCTTTCTTCTTCCTTTTCCCTTCCTCTTCCTTTCTCCTTCCCGTTCCCTTCTTCTTCCCTTTCTCTTCCTTTCTTCTTCCTTTCCTCTTCCTTTCCTCTTCCTTTCCTCTTCCTTTCTTCCTTTCCTTTTCCTTTCTTCTTTCTTTCCTCTTCCTTTATTCCTTTCATCTTGCTCCCTTCTTCCTTTCCTGTCCTCTTCCTTTCCTGTTCCCTTCCTCTTCCCTTCCTCTTCCTTTCTTCTTCCTTTCTTCTTCCTTTCCTCTTCCTTGCCTCTTCCCTTGCTCTTCCTCTCCCCTTTATTTTCCTCTGCCTTTCCTTGCGCAGATCTTTATATTTTACATCATTTTATCGTGGAAGTTGTGACAGAAGTAACGAATCAGATAGCATTTGAACAAACGCAGAGCTAATCACCCAAAACCAAGATTGCAAGGGAATCAAAACGCACAAGAAATGACCTATTCCAACTTGAAGACCAAAAGGCTCCACCGATTGTAAAACGATAGGGGACGTTCTAACTTATACGGGAAGACACATCTAAACAATAATTTAGAGCCTGCCTCATATCAAGATGGATGTATGTCTCACCGATGTTTTTTTTGTGTGTACATTTTCGACAATCCTTGAAGGGAGTCCCCCATTTTGGGCCCTTGCTTTTGGAAGCTCAGGTGCTGCGCTGGAATTTGGCGATTGCCACTGCTGCAAAGGCAGCCAAATGGAAGAGAGCGATGTCCTTAATGCAGCGCCTCAAAGAGCTCTGCCTGCAACCAGACACTTGGATCACCTGATATCACCTGCTGGTGAGCTTTGGGAATGATTTACCAGCGGTAAACCCACCATAAAGGGAATATAGCAGGAAGGTGTTTTTTCCCTCCGCTTAAATGTACCATCTGCTCATTTGATATATCGATGAAACATCCCCATTGGAATCGGCAAATCCTTGAACTAAATGGGCCATTTTCCATTGGCAAACTGTTGAACTACCACAGGCCATATATCCCTCATTATATCCCTATTCCCTTTAAAAATCACACCATTATATCACCACTATATCACCATTAGAAATCACCGCATTATATCACCATCATAAGTCACCCCATCATATCACCGCTATATCACCATTAAATTATACATCACCCCATTATATCACCATTAAAAATCACCCCATTATATCACCAATATATGACCATTATGAATCATCCATTAGGTGATCACCATTATATCCCCCCACCATTATATCACCATTATAAAATCACCACATTATATCACCATTTTATCACCATTATATAAATATATATCCCCATTATATATCACTATTATATCACCATTATACTACCATTATATCACCATTATATCCCCTATTTAAATCACCATAGTTACCACTTATTCATAACATGCTAATCCAAGGACATCGTCACCTTCAACACCACCCTGCGGGCATGCACCCGTGCCAGTCGCTGGAGACTGGCTGTACAGATGCTGAATTCAGTGAGGAATCAGCACGGACTTCAATCAGATGTGGTGAGCTACACGTCTCTTCTGGGTTTTCAGAAAGATTCAGGTGGGGTCTTGACCAAATCATTGCTGAGTGTTCATCAGTCTTCATTTGTTTTCCGTTTTGACGGGGAAAAAATGTCAGTGTGTCACTTGCTTGCACCATTTAATCAGCACATCAACTGAGGTGCATGGATCCGAGCCTTGATAGTGTTGCATGAGATGCAGGTGGCAAAGCTCCAAGCCGATGCCACGGCGTTGAATGCTGTGCTTGCTGATTGTATGGCCACTGGTCCCTGGCCCTTGGGCTTGATCCTGTTGCACAGGCTGCAGCAGTTTGGTCCGAAAGCCTTTGCGGTTGCTTTGAGTACCGCAATGGCTGGAGCTGTAAAAAATGGACGTTGGGATGTCGCCTTATCTCTGTTGCAATCCTATGATCCAGCCATTGATGGGGTGTTGCTGGCCACCTGCATGCGTGTTTGTCGTGCTGGACATCTATGGCAATTGGGTTTGTCGTTCCTTCCCCGGGCACGTGCGGATGTTGCAGTGTACAATGCTGCCATCAGCATGTGTGCAGATGCTGGTCAATGGCAACTTGCATTGAAACTCTTGGGACGGACCCATGATGAAACCCGGATGGATACAACCAGTTGCAATGCGGCGATTACTGCCTGTGATAGGGGTCAGGCTTGGCAGCATGCCCTGCACATTTTTCACTTGTCTGCTGGCTTGAGGGATGTTATAAGTTTCTCGGCATCATTGGCATCCTATTTTTTTGGTAGCTTGGGGTGTCACAGCGGACTTCTGACAGTGTTGGCTTTTGGATCACCTCACGAGTGACAGCTCAGTTCTCAGCTGGTTCGATTTGAGGTTATGGTGCGATCATCAGTGCGTGCCGGGCACAGTGGCCTTTAACACTCTCTTTGCTGCGGCTCGCAGCCAGCGAAGACATTCGGCCAGGCGTATGCAAGTTCTTGATGTGTGTATGTAGAGCAACATTTTTGCAGATGCACTGTCTAGAAGGTCGGAAAGGAGGACAAATGAAGGACTTGTAGGTTGACTTTCTTAGTGCTTGAGTTTCTTAGTTTTCTTTGTTTGTGAATTTTCATTTGTTGCGTCAGATTGAATGCTTGCAAGTGGCATTCTGTGCCAAGTCTGGTCCAAAAGGCGAGAGAGCGTGGAGTGCATTGTTCACCTCTTGCAAAGCACAGTGGGAATTGGGACTGGCACTGGCAGAAGAAGGAGCGGGACTGTGATCTGCAGCTTGGACAGGATTTGCATTGTTGATAGAATCAGTGCTTCATATGGAGGTTTCCAAATGGGGGTACCCCAAAATGGATGGTTTGTAATGGAACATCCTCTTAAAATGGATGACTTGGGAGTACCCCCCATTTTAGGACCCCCCATATGTTGACACGAATTGTAACAGGAGCCACCGGTGTTGCAGGACGTGACTCAGATTGGGATCTGACATGTCACAACTCTGTGCTGCACATCCTCGCGACGACTGGGAAGTGGACGCAGGTGATCCACTTGCTGCGGACTTTACGAAGCTCGGCACAGAGACGCTCCAGTGCCATTGGCGCTACCGCATTCGGAAAGCACCGATGCCAAGGTGAATCTGGACCACGGCCAGATGCTGTTACTTGGGATGCTGCTTGCTCTGCCTTTGAGGCGCGGGATTTGTGGCCTGAACTGAGGAGGACTCAGAAGTCTCTAACAGACCCTAACAACTATCCAGAACTATCCACACACTCTACAAGTGTCCACAAGGTTCCGGAAGTAATCAATAAGTTTCATGTCACGAAAGCTAGCTTCTGAAAGCTGAAGTCCCTCTTGCTTTGGCAAGGTATTGGCAGATATTGACCGGGGGCTGGAATCGCCAATCATATTTCCTCCTTCTCCCTTTACCTTCCCAGCCAGCTCTCGTTCCATACTTACTTGGCCTCAAGTTACATACATCAATATCCAATGGACATCAATATCCACAATTCATCCCAACTGCATCCCAAGCGTCTCCACCAGACTTCTGGTGCCTTTCATCAGCTGCCTTTAGCGCAAGCAGCTTTGCGCAGCACAGCAGCATGGGAGCTCGGTGAAACTTTGGACAGTCGTCTTGGGAATTTTCAATCCAAGCATGGCTTAACAAACGATTCACTGATGCGGGCATAATAGGTCATTAAACACAGTGTGTATATATATATATAATATATTCAGTATTCAGCAATGATCAGTGTAAGCGTGTATGAATCCGTGCCCAACTGATCCTGGTGTATTTTCAACTCCCGCCGCTTTTCTACTAGTCATGAGGCGACACTGTGTGCATCTCGTGAGTCGGAAGGCCTGGAGAAAACCGCGCAGCTGGGAGATAGGAGTGATCCAACGATGGACATAGAATGGGATTTTGTGGGATATAGGGAGATACAACATTATACAACCCACTATCACCAACAATCCAACCTATATGATTATATCTATATGATATCAAGTATGATAAGTATGTTATTTGGGTGTGTCTGAAATCGGGGTATGCCCCCGAGCAAAACCACATATATCATATAACCACCATCAAATTGGGGGTTACCTCATTTTTCAGGCAAACCCATAGCGGTCCAAGGGTGATCTGGATCCCGCTTTCTCCGCGGCCGACTTTTGAGGAAATCCCCAGAAACGGGGCCGGTTTCCGGTGTCAATTTTCCCTGCAACCAATTCATCGCATTAAACGAAAAATGTGTTGACATCCAATATTCTCTTGGTGAATTTCATGATTTCTATCCAGTTTTTGTTGGAAAAACCCTCTTACCCTAGGATAAATCTCTGAATCTTGAGCTTCCTTCGGCTCGAAGGACCATCTGATCTCTGGCCATTGAGAGCTGGCCTGGGCTTAGCAGCTGCTTGGGCCTCTGGGCGCTTGGAGAGGTGCGGGCACTTGGAGTGTTGTGGGTTTACGATACCAATAGTGGGGTTAAAGTACAAGTTTTGGGGGTTAAGATTAACCAGTAATAGTAGGGTTATATAAGATGTTTATGCTGGCGCGCTGATTACCGTCCCACAAAAACCAGTATTTTGGCGTTACACCTTCATGTCACGACAGGGATGGGGTGGGGTGGGGCAATTACGTCTATATTCGTTCCGCCCAATGGAGGTGGGAGAGCAATACCGCCGATTTGCTGTCCAAAACTGGAACTCTCTTGTCTCGGCTGTGAGAAAAAATAATTCACTTAGCGCGCAGTCACTTCGAAGCCAAAACCCTCTAAGTGAATCCGCATCGTTTGCAAGCACAAAATACTGTCAGGGTTGCAAACGCCACTGATCCAAGCACCTTGTTTTGAGGGCAAAACGACTTCACAAATGTCAGAATTACTTCAGCGACAAAGAGATTCCCCAGAAATCGCGGGCCGGTAAACGGCGCGACGGGATGTTTATGTATACGATCATATAGGTATCGTGTTGATATGAAATGTCAATGCCTTGAATTAACGGATCATTGGGACTGGAGCCACATGGAAACGTTTCGTTGATGATAGGGGCCTAGACTGGCCGTTGCCATCTTGAGAATGTCACTGAGAATCGGAATCCACCGTATGTCCAGAGAAAATATTGTATTCCAATAAGAAGGACTTGCGGCTTCTAAAAAATCGTCATCCTCCAAACATGGAGGAGGTGACATTGGAGATCGCATTCAACTCAAGCTGTGCAGGTTCGGCATGCGGCACAGAGTTACAGAGCACGATTGTGGGACAAAAAACCCTGCGCGTGTGTAGTGTTCGTCCCACCCTGCAGCTGAGAAAATAATTTGGTGGATGGCGCACCACTATTCACAATGGAACAAGCAATTGTGTTTCCATTTTGCACTGGCTGCAGCTTTTAAGTTCAAACTCTTCACCGGAGAATCACTTCATTTCTTGCAAGATATTTCAGCTCTGCAGTTCCCACAAACTCTTGAGGTAAAAAGCAGGCTGATGGATGACAGCTTGATCTCCAAATCATAGGATGTCTTGGTTTCTCCAGGGATTCAATCAGAATTTCTGAGGTTGCTACACCCGAAATGCATTGCATTCGTTTCAACGTCCAGGGCTTTCAGCAGCAAAGCCAGCGAATCATAGTGAATCCATGAAAAAACACACTAGCTTCCATCATTTGCATGAAGATCTTCAATGCTTCCTATCGATGAAACCATCCTGCCCTTCGGTGGTGGAGGCTCAACGTGCGAGCGTCAAACTTGTTGTGTCACTGGCAGTTCCTGGCAAAAAGATCGCCAGCGGAGAGCCTCCGAAACCAGGCGTATGCTGCGCCCGTGAACGGCACATCACGCACTTCGCCTGCCCTGAACTCAGTGACGCAGCCCAGCTAGGAAAATTATGAGCTTGTGGTCAGCACATGGTAGGTTCTCATGACATGTACAGCAGGAAAATTTGGGGCAGATAGGGTTTGAAAGTGGAGTAATGGACCAATGTTCGTACATGTCAGTCATGTTCAATGTTCAAATTCACCCCACCCAATATCCCCCGTACATCATTTTCGGCCGCAACTGAAAGAGCTGCTGATGTTGGACATGCCACGAGGCCCAAGCTTTTTCAGCACGCGTGCAGGGAGAAAGGGAGCAAACTCTGCAGGTGCAGTTGGTCGACTCCTGTCTCTTTGGATCGATTTGGGAATATTCACCGAATTCTCAGCCAGGCCTAAGGAAAGTCATGGAAAGTCACTCTTGTGTTCAATCGGCCCGTGCCCTTGGTGTGTCAATCTCTGCTAGGCCGCTGTGGCGTTACCCCCTCCCAAACCACGAGGCAAGGGCTGCAGAGCAGGGTCCAGGGCTCAGGTGGGTTTGAGCCGAGCCAAGGACCACTTGGCCCTCCATTGCGGCCGAAGCCAGCAAAACAGGAAGTTGAGGCCAGGGTGAAGATGAAGATGAAGATGATGAAGATGATGATGATGATGATGATGATGATGGTGATGATGATGATGATGATGATGGTGATGATGATGATGATGATGATGGTGATGGTGATGGTGATGATGATGATGATGATCATGATCATGATGATGATGATGATGGTGATGATGATGATGATGGTGATGATGATGATGATGATGATGATGGTGATGATGATGATGATGGTGATGATGATGATGATGGTGATGATGATGATGGTGATGATGATGGTGATGGTCATGATGATGATGATGGTGATGATGATGATGGTGATGATGATGATGATGATGATGGTGATGATGATGATGATGATGATGATGATGATGATTTCTGGACCTGGAAGATCCCAGGAAACAATACCCAACTGGCGAACACTTGAAGTTTCTCGTTCTTTTCCCGAGAGCCGGTTTTTGAGTTGACTTTGCTACCTGTTCAGGGAACTCTTCATTGTTCTTTTGCCAGGCCCTGGCGAAACACCTGGCCCTGGCTGCACGACATCGGCAACAAAGAGAGTCTCAGGAGGATTGGTCATGGCCTGTGACGTCAGGAGGAAAGTTCATTGAAAATAGGGTACCCCCTATTTCCAGTGGTTTATAATTTTGTAATTTTTTGGAGCGGTATGACCAATTTTCAGACACACCCAATAGTTCTGCATACCCATGAGAACAGGTAGTATAACGTAGTCACAACCTCATCATGATGAGGAAATTGCGGTAGACATCATTAGCCATTGACCACCCCCTTGGCGTGTTGCTCCATTTACGACTCTTGGTGGTTGGGGATTCCAGCGCCAATATGTCAGAAGGATGAACATCCAGTTGAGAATTTTCCAGAGACATTTGGCAAACCATGATCAACCATTCTTTACCAATGATAACCACTATCAAGAATGATAAACAGCTATCACTATTAAGATCCATTAAGATCCATTAAGATCTATATATGAAGATCTGTTAAGCACTATTAACCAACCATTGATAGTTCTCATTTGCTTTCACCTCTTGTCATTTGTTCGAGGCGCAAGCGGAACTCCAGGCCGCCTTGGCAGCTGCGAGCCAGGTATCCAAAGCGCGCAGCGATCCTGGCATGCTTTACGTGGGGCGGAAACACACGGGTTGTCAAGGCTTGAAACATGCTGTGATTAATAGTGGCAATTTTGACAATAGTGATGATGATATGGTAATGATAGTGGTTCATTGTGTAATCATAGTGGTTAATGTTAAGAATAATGTTAATAAAAATAGTAAATAATAAATAGAAAATTAAAAAGTAGATAAATGAAATAGATCAATTAATAAATGAATAGATAAACAATAGTAATGATCATAATAACTAGTAGCAAAAATGATGAATAATAATACTACTTAATAATAAGAATGATAACACTAATCATGTTAATATGTAGTGATAAATCCTGGTGAATGGTGGTAAATAGTGGTTGACCATGATATAGTGGCTACTGGTAAAACATGCTGAATCTTGTGGTCAATCATGGTTATTCTCTATTCTTCTTGGTGAACACATCCATTCTTGCTTGTAAAAGAAATGTCCATTAGCTGACTAGCATTAACCAGCAGTAACAAAATGAACCACAAATAATGCAGAGCCAGCCTCTTGGTCAACGGCACCGGTCAGGTTCTGGCTCCAACGCCCGGCCGCGACCGGGGGCGGTTCCCGCTCCGTCAGGCAACGTGGCTGTGTTGACCGGATGGTGATTGATTGAGATTTTCATGGTATTTAATGGGATCTAATGGAATTGAATGGAATCTAATGGGATATAACTAATACACATGACCCAGTGGAATCTTAAGGATTTTAGCTATACATGGATTCAATTACATACAACTTGTAACCATATATTTTGTAGTGTATATATTATATCGTGACCCAGCGCGGAACTGTATCTTGATAGCATTTTGGAGTGTTCAAAAATAGGGCACCCCAGGCTTCCCAAAATGAAAAAAAATAGCATCATTTTCAAAGTAGCATTTCTGGGGTCTTTGCCCATTTGGGTACAACCCAGACTAAAGTTTTTTAAGCGCCCCAATTGGGGGTACCATTGACCAATTCTCTCAAAGATAGGGGATAAAACAATATTAAACGATCTTGCAAGCTCTCAGTAATTACATAATTCTAGGACCCATCAACGTATCAAGCGTGTTCCATGGCTTCAAATCTGGCCCAGTTCTATCACATGCCACAACACCATCGTGGCGATCGCGCTCCAAGCAGGCACTTGCGGAGGTCCAAAATTTGGAAGGTCCCCAAAATCCATCAAACTCCCAGGGGTTTCCATGAGAATGCCATGGTTTTCCATCAAACCCCATGATTTTCCACCAAATCCCAGCCCATAGTTGAAAAAAAAAATCCATTTGAATGATTCTGCATGGCATGGGTGTAAGTTGGGCAGTTTTTTCCATTTTGAGACCAAACCACATGAGTTTCTGTAGATAACATATGGGACATGTTTGATTCCATCTCGTGGGTTCTAGGATGTGACTGATGTAAACACAAACCAACTATATTATATACATACATACACATCAAACATATATAAAACAACATGTGTATACAATACGATGTGAAATATGATGTGATATGATGACTGATATATGATACATGATATATGGTATATCATACATGATGTATTAAACACAATACTTGATACATGATGTATGATATAGCATATTTGATATGTACATACATTTTTTTACAGGAAATATGACGTAGGTAATAATAAATATATATACATGATATATGATATATTACAAATGCTAAATAAAAATCAATGATATGATCAGATACATATAACACATTATACATACATACCACACATTATGTATATATATATATACACATATTAAATCATGTATATCCATGGGTCCATATATTACCATCAACTATGGATATCTTTGCCATATTTGACCTTGACAGCGTCGCAAATGATGACCAGGTGTCCGAGGGCGGAGGCTCGGAGCCTCAGGGTGCACCAAGTGATGGCCACTGAAAAGAGTGGGGAACACCATTTTTTGGGGCCATTTGTCTGGTGAAGACCATGATAAAACCGTTAGTTTTTGGGGCTAACACCCATTTTCTGGAGAAACCAATAGCCTGATTCTGATGAGGTTGGCAGTCACAGCTGATCCCTCTAGTCATCTCTGGTCCAACAAAAGTGTGTCCCCGCTGATTGTTGACTGAGTAGCCATGGTTGCCACATGTTTGGAGGACTTGAAGCATGTTCAGGAATGATCCGAGCAGATAGCTGCAACAGCAAAGGAGATCCTGGCAAGATCAGTCTCCTGGTCTCGAGCTGCAAAGATGGAGGTGTACAAGAAGGTTACAAATCAGCCAGTCATGAAATGCTTTGAAGTCCCAAACCTCTTACAGATGTGTGATAAGTTGGAAAAGGCCGCCGAAGAGAACACCTGTTGCAAAGATCCGGAAAGCTCTCGAAATTCCACAGACAACTGCTGGAACAAAAGGGCCTGGATCGAGAAGCCAAAAGCCTGAAACACCGCTTGTGCTCGCACATTTTCTCGTGGAAGTAGCAAGAGGATAAGCAAGGTGCTGGCCTGCCCTGGCAGAGAAGCCAGAAAGGCCAAGGTCTTAGGAGAAGAGATGGCTGATGGCTGTTCCAAGAGGCCTGCAAGGTCTAAGTACTGTTGAGTCGGCGGTTCTGGGGTGCCAAGTTGTGTCAAGCAGACATTCTATAGAGCTCACTTCTCGTGCAGTTCCTTGCCAGAGCAGTCCAGCGCTACAGAGAGTGACCCTTCTCGGAACTTTTGGCATCTTTAGCCAAGTGGATCCACAGCAGGTTTCACGTGAGGGCTGCGGAAAGCACGAGGCGAAGGCTCTTTAGAAAAAGGAAGCCCTTCGTTAGCGTAGCAAGGGGCGCAAATTGCCAGGTGGAACAGCGCAGATGTGCTGCCAATCACTGGGTTGATTCAGGGGATTCACCAACAGGAAACCAGAGTTTTACCATCCAAATTCAAGTGCTATACATCACATGTTTAGCTTCAACGAATTCCGCGAACCAATTTTGGAAACACATATTTTTCTATGGATTGATACCTATGTAACCACCATTTTGGGGGGAATGGACATCCAGAAATCCCAGCTACAACTTGGTCTTCACGCGGGGATTCCCTGGGTTAACTGAGGTGCCGAAGCGGATGCTGATGGCATTGCACCACTGCCCAGGCTCCGAACTGCAAATGCACCAAGGTCGCTTTGTGGGAAATCTTTTGGGGTTCGTAAATGAACATGGAGGTATCATAGGTATCCCTGTAGAATCCTGTAGACCCAACGGATTCTTATCATTTTCTCCGTTTTTCTCCCAAATCATGATCATTTTTGGGGTATCAACTTGCGACGCTTGAAACCATCCTGGCGAGGCAACGACTCACTCCCTTGCTGGAAAAGCGCTGGACGGTCCCCAACACAGCACTGGTGGGACTGACAGCAGTATTGCAACATCATTTTCACGGGAGCGACATCAAAAAACATATGGTCCAGAACTCGTGCTGGTTGACGGACATTTTATGGAAAATCAATGAAAATCATATGGGTTTGTCTGACACCTCTGAAAACAGGGTAGTTCAAAAAACCACTGGTGTTAATCATAATCGCTATGAACAATGGTCATTTAGGGGTATATACTCCCGTTTCAGCAACACACATAGAATATCATGTAAATACATTTGTAAATCGCAAAGATGTTGGTTCTAGTTGGTTATATATATATATATACACATTATATCGTATATAATACACACATATGTATATATATATGTATATATATATATATGTCCCACTGTATCCCATGATATTTCCATCATTGAATCGAGGCGGTGGAACAGACTCGTCTGGCTCCGAAGAGCGAGCTGGAGCGGCTTGAGCGGATCGATCCGGATGTGGATGAGGTACGGCCTCCGGTGGGGCAGGGCTTCACGGTGTGCTGTTTTGTAGGATTAGTTTGTACAGTTAAACACTGTCATATTAATGTTGTATACAGTATACATTCATACGCAACCATAATTCTTTCATCTTTTTTCTATGTTCAAAGAAACAGCATCCAATAAACGAGCATTTGGTATGTTGACCCCTCATTGTAGATAGCATCCGTCCTTCAAAAGATCATCTCTTTAGGTAGAAACATGAGTACCAGAAGACATTCTCTTGGAAACTTCGGTTGCCAATCCATCGTCCAGGCCAATGCTATGCTGGTGGAGTCCTTTCTCAATGTGAAACGCTCTCTGGGAGCAGAGATTGAGGAGGCGATGCTGATCCTGGATGAAATGGAGAAAAAAGAAGGGAAACATCTAGAGGGATGATGATAATGATCATGGTATATATACAGATATATAACCAACATTAACCAACAACATATGGGAATATTCTTGGATACAATTGGAATTGGAATATACTGAGATATATGGTGTATGTGTGTCTGAAAATGGTGGATCTACCACCATTTGCTTATTTCACTTGTTCAAATCATGTTTTGAAGATAACTCAAGGGAAACAGTTGCGTGAAACCATGGCTTCTGGTGGTGTTTTTGCCATTCAGATATGGGTTTCCATGAGTTTCAAGCCAGACTCGCCAGCTCGCCAGGCAACTTCACAGCGGTCCAAGGAAGATCCATCAGCGTCAGGATCGCAGAGACCCACCTCAGTAGATGCGATGCTTTCACAGCAAGTGGTCACATGGCATTTGGCATTTGATGTGGATTTCAAGAAATGTCTGAGTCAAAAAAAAGTATACCTTACCCTTGTGAAATTATACAAGAAATTTGAACAATGACATCAAAAGACCCCGTCGCATCGCCACAGGTCCAGCTACTTCGTCTCAAAGGGCGCCACCACACCCATCCCGTCAGGTCCGGTTCTTTTTTTCTCCCGGGTGGTCGGGGATTTCGGCGCTTCACAGGTGGCTTAAAGAAGGCCGGCTATCAGGCGGGCGGTTCCTGCTGGCTTATCATCAGTTTCAAGGGAAAGAGGAATTTTGCGGTCCCGTTTTCAGACAAAGCAATGTTGTTTGTGTATGGATGTCCATATCATTCCATTTGTGAATTGAAATCCTTGAACAGATCATTCCTGGCCAGAGATTTTTGCGTTTGTCTCAAATTTTTGGGTATTGCCCGAAATATACAACTACTTCATTTTCCAAGATGATGATAAACTATGGCAACTCTGGAATGGAACGGGCTTCCTAAATTTTGACCCATGGAAATATCGTTCCCTCCATGGGAAAGAAACATGGCCTTCAGGTCTTGAGCGGCCTGCCCGGAGCCCCGCTGAGTGCCCGAAGTGCCGGGCGCAATGTTTCGGCGCTGGGGAGTGCCTACTCCTGCGCCACGGATCTCAGTAGCATAGCCGTCCGGTGAAAAGTCAGAGACCTGGGTAGATACTGGTTTCACTTTGGGTATCAAGCACCAATCATTGAACATGGGAAATCTATGACTATAATCTGGATATAATGGGGATATAATTCGATAGAATTGAAGTGTGTATAATTGTAAATACAGTGGGGATCTAACAATACGTATGTATATACACATATTCTTATTCTAGTTGGCATATCATTATGTATGAATGGGATGAATGGGAATATTGATGATATTAATGGGAGATAATCAACCATATTTGGGGTGCCCTGAAAATGGCTCTTTTTTCTTGAGAGTGATGATGAATCACTGGATTCAGTGGTATTTTCGGACAAAACCATTTTGGGTACTGAAGCAACAGACTAAAAAAGCCGGTTTCTGGCATCCAAGGATATCCACCGTAGATCAAGGTAGCAGAAATGACGTTTCACTGAAGTACTGACGTTCCTGGTTGTGCCTTGCAGAGACAATGGAAGACAATGGCTGGGGCCCTTGGAAGCTTTTTGCATCTCAACCAGTGTAGAATATACATATATTGTACAAACCAGTTAAATGAGATGTGAACATACAATACATGACATTTCTCAGGTGTAGGATTTGCAATTGTGATTTACCGACTTTATTTGGCTCAAGTAAAACAGTCCGGCAGCTTAGCTTGTGCGTGTGCCGGGCAGGTTTCTCACGTAAACAACTGGTTATCAGCCGTACCTGCCGACCGGC
>BGPT01002244.1:3979-22966 GCA_003297045.1 Symbiodinium sp. clade C Y103 | reverse complement strand
CAGAAACCATCAAAGCACAAGATATGATAGCAGAGTACTGCAGCACAGACCGACAGGCAGCAGATGCCTTGACAAAAGTCATACAACCCAATGCCTGGGAACGTCTTCTACAACTTCTGAGTGTCCGACCTACTGCGCCGTAGATATATGTCAGGTTGTTCCATCCATCCACCACTCGAAATGAGGGGGGAGTTAAATGAGATGTGAACATACAATACATGACATTTCTCAGGTGTAGGATTTGCAATTGTGATTTACCGACTTTATTTGGCTCAAGTAAAACAGTCCGGCAGCTTAGCTTGTGCGTGTGCCGGGCAGGTTTCTCACGTAAACAACTGGAAAATGGTAAATTTCATGGTATTTACCCTCTGGTAATCAAACATGGCAATGGAAAACCCACCATTTATAGGGGATTTTCCCATTAAAACCTCCATTTGTAGGGGATTTCCAATTGCCACGTTTGATTACCGGAGGGTATTGGGATTCTTGTGAATTTTATGGGGATATCATGGAAAACTTCGAACCAACCATTGCGAATGGGATGATTTACCATAGAAGAAATGAAGATTAGACTGAAAACGTGGGGGTATAATGGAGGGCGCAGACAAATGGGATATAGAATCAACAATATGATTGTTATTACTGTAATTCCTTCACCCCTAAGTGTGACACTCTGTTGTTGAAGGACCTGAATGACACTTGCCGACCGACCACATACAATAGAGACAATCGATACAAATAGGACGCATTCTTGTCTTTCATTCAAGAATATATTCTGAGAGTTCTACTTGCTTTCAGCTTTCCGTGTTTCTAGAATGGCTACTTAGGCCACCTAGATCTAATCCCTGACTCACTTCAAGTGTCCACTTCCAAAGCTGCAAATATCCGAGAGAGTGGTTGGCCAAAGAGTTGATCTTACACAGTCACCCAGTATGACCAGATATTCCTGTGCTGAACTGGTACTGGGCAAAGGTGTTGCTGCAAGGGTAATGCGCATGTTGGAGTTGCTCTCAGGTGATGTTGAACGCCTATCGTGCGGATGTTTCTGATGGCTCAAGACTTGCACTCTGACGCTTGAAATCGATTGAACAACTGAGCCCGCCCAATGACATTCTCTGCCCCAGTATTTCATGGTATATCCTCCTAGGAAGGCCTCACGACAGTCCAGCTTTCAAGGAGGCCAAGATGACAGTGTGCCCCCCGTCCAAAAATTCTGCAGATCATGCCGGCTTGGTCAGTTGGGGAACTCAGAGATGTCCCAGCTGGTTGACGATTCTGCGACAATTTTTCTGCAGGTGATGGCAGGTGGCTATACCATTTTCGGATCCTGGTGCAAATTCAGTCTTAGCATTGGCACTTGCGAAATTTTTATCTGTGGTGGGCCGGAACATTCACAAATAGAAAGGACAAGCCACATCCATCTCACGCGTTCTGTTGGTTGTGGTATGTTTGCATCCATCCCCCTCCATTTTTTCGTGACTCCGCAGCCGCTGGCCCCTGCCTGCCGCGCCGGGTGGCGGCCATGGCGGTGCCACTGCGCTGCGTCGCGGTGTAACGAGCGGCGGGCGCAGCGTCGAAATGCGGCGAACAGAGCGCACGCACCAACTGAGGGACGATGGAAAGACTGATGCGCGTGCCACTGATGCTGGGTGTGTTCCAGGGATGTTTGGGGGGTGGTGAAGGGCGTTGACAGGGGTGGTTTTCCTGATTTGTTGGGTTTGTGTTTGGGAGGGTCACGTGTTTCTTTACGTTTTTTGTAGGTGTGACCTTAGTAACGGTATCTAGCTACAGAACAATATGGAACACTTCGATGATTAGCGTGGTTGAGTGCAGTACCCACGCTGCAGATACCCCTTGATATTGTCTGTTTACTGCTGCAGCCCATGCCTGACAAGTATGCTGGTTATCTGTTTCGATTTGTTCATTTTCAAGGAGCCCGTCTCAACTGGCTGGTTGATATCTTGTTTTGATAGGTGGCTCGAGTTTTTCTGTGACCAGCCGCCGGGACCAGGAAGTCTTCACTTTCCGGCGCGACGTTCTGAAGCGCGCGGGGTTGAGCTCCTTCCAGACCGACGTGCATTCGGAGAGCCCTGGCAGTGCTGTTTCGAAACGGAACCGTCAGATTCCGCGCAGTCAAGTGTGAATTTTCAATGATACACACATACACTTAATATTAATATCACTTAATTACATTTCTACATCAAGAATCACCATACTTGTACTGTTTTATTTGTTCATGTTTGAGGTGCCGGGGCTCTGAGAGCCTCGCGAATGTTGTCACATTTGGTATGTTACGATCAACAAGGGCTGCTATACATTCATGAGGATGTTGATAAGGGTGGTGATGATTATGTCATATTATATCATATTATGTCTATGTGCGTCGACTGATGATGTTGATGTGATGTTCATGTTGATGTTGAGGAAGATGTGGGTGATTGTTGTCTACGTTGATCTAATGATGATGTTGGTGATGGATGCTATTCATTTTGATGTTGATGTTGATGTTGATGATGATGAAGATGAAGATGAAGATGATGATGATGATGATGATGATGATGATGATGATGATGATGATGATGATGATGATGATGATGATGATGATGATGATGATCAATTCCCCCTTGGAAACCTTCAAAAAACGTCAACAGTGGGGAGCCCCTCAAATGCCCGGGACCATGTTTTAGTGTGTGTGTGTACCATCTGAAAAGATGTAAAACTTCTTTAACTTATTGCTGAGGGTTTTCGCTGTTTGATGTTGGCTCTTCACTGTTCGCTGTTTGAATTCCTTGACGTTGTTGTTTTGCACGTACGATGCATTGCGATCAATTCAAGATGCCTTTCTGAGCAAGTGTGTGAACGTCAATGTACGAGATGCAACATTCATGTAGACGAGTATTGTTAGCCGTGATTCAGAGCGATGTTGCCAAACTGGCAGTGATGATCCACTGCAGTGAAGTCCCACGTGGTCTTAGTTCAGGGAACTTGCTGATATAAAAACATTGTAGTAATTATATATCTATCTACATGTGTATATATATATATATATATTTGTGTTTTTATGTGTCCCTATCATTCAATCAGTCTATCAATAGATCAGTTTATCTACTTGTACCAATCTATTGACCAGTATCTATCTATCTAGCAACCTATCTGCTAGAATATCGATTCTCTCGTGGATTTCCTGAATATGATTTTTCATTTCCCATTGATAAATCCACCACTCAGGGAATCTGCAGGGGACTGTTTTGATTTTGAACATTTTTCGCTTCATCCTCCCAGTGTCCCATATTCACTGCCCACATACAGTCACATGATATAGAATACGATTCAAGATTGCTATGTAAAAAATCTATATGCTAACCAATGAATTCACAAATATTATGTACCAGACCAGCCCATACCATACTAAACTATGCTATTTTATTTATATCCTACGATTGGATGATGGGAAAACTTGCAGGATCTCCCTATATTGAATGGGTAAAGCATGGTAAAACTGTGGTTTCCGGCTAGAAAAAACAAGAAAACATAGGAAAACTCATCCATGTTGCTGCTGAATTTCACTAATTTTGCTGGTTAAGCCATCATTTTCCATGGGAAATCCACAATTTTTCATGGGACACCTATGATTTTTCATAGGAAATCCATTAATTTCCATCCATAATTCATGGGAAATCTACCACTCTTGCTGGCCACGGAGCCGCCTGTGAGGCAGCCCCGCGCTTCCACGGAGTCCCCCCGGAAACGCGAGTCCGGATTGGACGGCGAGGCGGACGCGCCCTGGAGCTCCAGAAGTGCGAACACTCCTAAGGTGGGCCGCTGAAACGTGTATTTTCCATGGAAAGTGATGGATTTCCCGTGAATTGTGGATGGAAAATAGATGTGAATAGTGAATGTTCTATGAAAAATGGCGGATTTCCTAGTCAAACTAGTGGATTTCCAGTGAAGAATTGTGGATTTCCTATGGAGAATGGATGAACATGTGGAGTTCCTGTGAACAAAGGTGGGTTCCCACCATTTCCTATGAGCAAAACGTGGATTTCCTATGAGGAATGGGGATATAGTGAGGATCATGACTTTGAAACGTGCTAAAACATCGAGTTTGGTGGTTTGGAACTCTTGTCATTTTCCAGCGCAGTGATGGGATGATCGCCAAGGACGAGCATTTTTTTCAGGGGTTGGAAGCACCGAATATGAAGAAAACCATCATTCTTCAGTCCAGATTTTCATCATGGATCACATGAATTCGATAAAACCTATAACATGGATCTGGATGATCTGGGAACCTTCTTGCACTTGCTTCAGAAAATGTAGTAACCCTGGTTGTCCCGGGTTGTTTGAGATTTACAGATTCCAGCGCATCATGTTCCTAGATACTTATTGAAGACATCAATAGTGCGCGTTTCAACCACAACTTCCAAAGGGGAAAATTCACTCCCTGAAACCAGAACAATTTGCTGAGCACAGAGGGTTGATGACCTGTCATGTCGCAGTGGGAGCTTTCAGCTCCGCCTCCACCAGGAGCGAAAAAATGCCGGGGTCCAGGGCTTCCATGAGCCTTGGCAGTTCTCGGATGATCCTGGGAGAAACAAAAATCGTTGGTCAAACACAACACAACCAGATTACGAGTCAAAGTGATAGGAACACCCCCATATCGCAGTTACTATACTACGTTTTGGATTTGTTCAACATATTTCGGATTTCTTTGGGATATTGGACCGGGATATTTGATGCATCTGAGTAATTACCAGGGGGAAGGGGTTAAGGTTCCAAAATCTAACTTCCAAGATCATCCAGGTTGATTAAATAATACTACTGCAATTAGATCGTACTACATCATACTACATCGGTTACATTAAGTCATATCGAATCATATGAAATCATATTAAGTGATATTCAATGAAGTCATACGAATCATATCACATCCTTTTGAATGATACTAGCTCATATCATGTCTCATTGAATCACGCGGCAACATATAAAACTATTGAATCATACAGTATCAAACAAGATCAAAACATGTTAATTCATATTGCGCAATATTAAAACATCTTATTTCTATGAACTCCCTTGGCCCCCCAAAGTTCATATCCCCCATCAGCACGTCCCCGGCCCCAGGTCCCCGCCGACCTTCCCGAGCTGTCGGGCCCGCTCGGCTGCGCGCCCAGCCTGGCACCTAGCCACGGTCACGATGGCCACATGACGGAGACGGCCACGCGGACGGAGACGTCGATGCAACTGAAGAGCCAAAGCAGCAACCTCTCCAAAACGTCCAATGCCAGTGACTGGGCTTATGTCTGATGTATGATGTATGATCGTAGTTATATGTGACCTTAAGGAACTGAACTATGTTTTCTTTTGAGGGGGGATGGGTATGTATAGGTATATATTATATACACATGAACATATAGATTTTGTATAATTAGAATCAAGTTCTTTCGCCCTGGAATGTGTAACCAAGAGATAGTGAGATTTGTTTGAAAATGGAGGGATAGCACCCAATTTATGGCCATTAAATCATAGGGAACATGATTTTCAAGACCATTGGATTCGGGGGTACGCATGATTTTGCCACTTGATTTTGATCACAATTTTATTTGGGTAGGCTGCATGACAAGGGGGAAAGGAATGGTGAAATGGGGGCCCCCAATTTGATAAACACCGATGGAATCCTATGGAGTTCCCGGAGGACTTGGGAACACACGATGGAACACAGGAAAGGCGCCAACCCAGATGGATCAGAGTTTAGGAAAACTGGAGGGGTAATTAAGACTGATGGCAATTTTGGTGTGCCAGGTGCCATTTACCTTTTGCTTTTGGATGTGAAACCCCTGATCCACCGGTTAGAAAGGGATATCCATGAACCAAGCTTGGTTCAGAGGTCCTCCAATTGAATCAAATCTATATGCCTCAGCCAGGCATTGGCCAAAAGAGAACACTTCAGTTCTGCTCACTCGATTGGTTGAACTTATCAATAGGATGTAGATAGGTAGCCCCTAGTTGTGGGGTGACTACACCAGGAGGTCCGATCACCAAAAACCAGAAACGCGAACTGCTGAACTGTCAATTCGAGGTGGTAGAGTCCTGAAATTATGATTAGAGATTTGAGGTGTCAGTTGGCTCCAGAACCATTCCAGTTCACAACAGGCATAGGCATAGGCAGCATCGAAAAGTGGCGCCACCACAATGTGGAAACAGCAACCATGAACTCCCGAAGTGATAGTTTTGCACTTGCGCAAGTGGTGCTTGAAATTATATACATAGATGATCATAGATGTACAGTAAGGGAAGGCCTACAGGAAGCAAGGGTTTTTATCCACCAAATTTTAGAAGCCCTGGGAGAAAACAGGTGAAAGACATTCAGATCCCCTTTCCACATCCGATGGCAGTGAGGTGCACCGGCAGAGGACTCCGCTCCCTTCGAACCTTTTGAAGTCATCCCGGAGCAGTTTCCAGAGGAGGAAGGGCCACAGATGGAGAAACAAAGAAAGCCTCAGAGCATCACTGTCAACAGCTCCTTGGAACAGCAAGTGAATTCATGGCCCAAAAGAATCAGGAACTCAAATAGCTGGTTCCACTACAAATGGTGGCTGACAACCGATCTTGAAGCATTGCATCGTCATCATCGTCCGCTTCCCAAGGTTTAGCCAGCTCTAGGGCGAAAGACTTCAGTCTGGAAACCAGTGAAAGTGTCTTGGCCAAGTTGATCCCTTTGCACCGGACTGTCCGATGCCTCGGATGCTTTCGAAAGATATCTGTGCGACGGAGAGAGATATTGTTGAGATTAGAGCTTTGAAATCCCTTGAAGGCGATCTGGAAACACACACACGCACACACACACACAAAATACAAGACAATACAATACGATACGATACAATACTTCAGCACACACACAGATATATATGTATACAGTATATATATATATATGCAACCCAACCTATGGAAACGATGGCCAGAATGGCAATCTTAGCCTGAAAAATCATGAGTTTCTTGATGGCGTTGGCCCTTGGCCGGGCCCAACCCAACTTCGCCCAACTTCGATTCCAAGGTCTGGGATTTCAACATCAACTGGCCTGGTTATACATCTCCTCCGCTGGGGATTCTGCGCCCAGCAAGCAGCATGCTGCTTCGGTGCCTTGGGGACGGTTGTTTGTTTTTTTTAAACGGTGAAGCTTGAAATGCGCCAATTTTTGCGCATTTTAAAGGAGGAACGTGGATAAACAAATTGGACATCCACATCTTTAGAATCACTCAGGACTTAAATCTACAAGTGGGAATTTCCATTGTTGTGTTCAAGAACGCTAGTCGATTCAATGCTGATTTTTTTCTGGGGTCGGGTCTTCAGTGGTGTTCTATGGGATTTGACCCCTACCCCAGCACTGGCCAGTCGGCGTGGGTGTTCAGACCCTGCGGAGATGGTGATTGCCTTTGACGATTCAGTACCCTCTGGTAATTTAACGGTTTGCTATTGAAAATGGCCATTGAAATAGTGGATTTTCCCATTAAAAGTGGTGATTTTCCATAGTTATGTTAGTTTACCAGAGGGTGTAAGCATCTTATTTTTCTCATATATGCAGTGGTCAACAGTTAGATCATAGCCCATGTTGGAGGATGGCCATACCAACAACAATAAAGAATTATGATGGCCGATGTTGGATTGCCAATTTCATGGTTGACCAGGAGTCCTTCAATCCCATGTAACTTGACAATGGCACGTAATAGAATTGATATTTGTGGTGGTATCCCAACTGCTGTATATCCCCAGTATATTCCATGATAGTATCTCGTTATATCCCCATGATATCCCACTACTACAATCCACTACATATTTGTCCCATTATGTCCCCACTATATCCTGTTATCTATTCATTTATTAAATCCCATTGTAGTTAATCCCTTCCAGCTATCCCGGGCAGAAACCATGGTGGATGTAGGGGATCTGTAGGATGTAGGTGTTTAGTGTTTAACATGAACGGGGCATGGTATCCGTGTTGCTGGAGCGCCAGTTCGGAATGGCTAGGTGGGTTTATTACTAGCATAACTAGAGTTCATAGTTCATATATCTATAGCGAGATGGGATTTTATATCCCATTGTGTTATATCCCATTATATATATATATATCACCATATTGAATTTGTTTATCAATCTATATTTGTGCTGCCCCCCAGTCATATCCAGTCATAAGTTGATTACATTCCCCATAGGACTGATGGGATATTACATTAGATCAATTTACAGTAGATCAATTACATCCCCCTTGGGATATTATATCCCCACTATATCCCCATTATACCATAGTATATCCCTATTATACCTTTGTCCCACTATCAGGACTTTATATCTATATCTATATATGCACATAATATCTTCATTTTATATTATCTTAGTTTATGTTATATATGTGATATATTCTGTACATATCACCATTACATTCCCCAGTTCAATCACCACCACCTGGGGTCACCTAAAGCAACCAGCCAAGCACGAAGGTGAACAGCTTGGCCTCCTCCGAAGCCTTGACGTTGGGTGACCCGGGCCGTTTTCGGAGGACTGGGCAGGTTTCTGCTTTTGTTTTGTTTTCCAGGGCATTTTGATGGGATCTGAATGGGTATATCTACAAGGAAGGTGTTTGTTTTTTTTCCGGTTGAGTTGTTTTGATTTCTGGTTCCCAGCTTCCATGCTCTTCTACTTTTAGAAGCTTGCCCTGCTTCTCTGCTTTTCTCTGCTTGCTTGCTTCTTTGCTTTTCTGCTTCTTTGCCTCTCTGCTTCTCCGCTTTTCCCTGCTTTCCTCCCAAATCAACCCCAACCCCAAACCCCCCACAAAAAACTAAAGCAACTCTAAGTAGGCCCTAAACACTTCCTAATTAGATCTGAAACTGATCCTAAACATAACCTAAACCAGCCCTAAATATATTCTTAACCAAAACCAAATAAATGTCAAACCGAGCCTAAATAAAGCTTAAACTAACCCGAACAGTTCGAGCACCAAAATGTTGCAGATTCCATGAAAAATGAGAGGTTCGAACTCAAAAATGCTGCAAATACCGTTGAAGTGTCAGCTTCCAGCTCCAAATGTTGCAAATAGCACCAAGATGTTGCAAAGACAATGGCAAAAGAGAGGTTCGAACTCAAAATGTTGCAAATACCGTTAAAATGGCAGCTTCCAGCTCCAAAATCAAATGCTGCAAATAGCAAGGAAAATGGACAGAACAGGAAATAAATAAACAATCCCCAAATGAAAACAACTCCCCAAACAATTCCGGACCTATCTATAATGACCCATGCGGTGATCAAACATTGCTGGCTGGGAAATTCCCCGAACTAGCCATGGAGGTTTATAGCTGCAAAAAACATCGAAGTATAGCTGCATGATTTTACAGCAAGCCATGTGACTGATTACCGGAGGGTAGTTTATGGTTTTACCATGTTTTACCACCGGCAAACTTACCACCAAGTTTGATTTTGTTTGGGAAATGTGTCAGAATACTTTCGCGCACACATGCATTGAAGAAAGTAATATGTTAATATATGTATATATATATATAATACATACCTCTAGAGAGAACATTTACGGGATACAGATATAGAACCACCAATGGGGATGTTAAGCTACATTATTGCGCTGGTGGCTTGACCTCGCTTCCAAAACAACATTTCCCAGGAAATGTAGGATGATGATCCCAACTACAACAAATCAAGTTGGGATGGGTTGAACCCGCCAACCAGTGATGCTTTCGCCTCATGAGAATGACCATGGACACCTCAAAATCGGGTTTGGAAGATGATCGAATCTTGTTGGACATAGCATGAAATAGCCACCGAACCGAACAGGAACGTCCTCTAAGTGGGACCCCAAAACGAAATAGAACGAGCCGGGTACATTCCACGGTTTCTGTAGGGTGCTGTCCTGCAGGACTGAGACCTTGCTGCTCTCCAATGAAAGGAGGCAGCGGGAGGCGGAGGCTGCATTTCTCTCAGAATTGCGGATGCTTGGTGGATCGAAAATGGGCTGGTGCAATTATTTTTTGGGAATTTGTCAGGAGAAAACTGGAGGCTTTGAGTCACACGAATGGGTAATATTGAGGATGTAGCTGGCAATTCGGGATTTACCCAATCTTTCCAACAAGAAAGGACAATGAAGCCATGTCAAAACAACATTCATTGCAATCAAAAATAGCAGGGCGAGGAACTTACTCCAATGTCGCCATACAAGTGAGGGAAACATGAATTGCCTAAATCACCTTGAAACGGGAAATGCCCTTAGGGTAATCTGGAAAGGAAAGTCTCCCCATTGGTAGATGCTTGTCTTCTTGTGGGGGATAGGTCAGTTTCATGTTCACCCCTGTAGGATGATTGATGAATGATTTCTTTTTGTGGAATGTTTTTGGATCCTTGGATGTCTTGGATCGCTTGGTCCAGGAGAGAACAGCAAGGAAAACACAGCAACACCATCGAAAGCTTATTGAGTTCTTGGCCTGAGCACCTTGGCTGTGTAGTGGGCGCAGTGGGTCCACTGGATCTTTTGAAGACTGCTGGGAAAAAAAACCCAGAGATAACCTGGGTATATCTGGGTATCCAAAGAGAAAGGCGATGAACAGAAAAAAAAACTGGAACCAACAAGAACCAGCTCGATGGAATTCGATTTCCCCCCTCAATTTTGGTAATGTCATGTAACGCATCCCTTCTGCAACACCCACCGGAAGCCTCTGGCGGTCCAGGAGCCTCTCGACACCGCCGAACCAAGACAGTGCGCCTGGCAGTTCGGCGGCCTCGCGCCAGCTATCTCCACAGGTGGGAGAGTGCACAGAATTTGAATCAATACATGATTCCTGGGCATGGCATTGTCAAAATTGCTTGTCTCTTTCGATCCCTTGATCGATCATCCCGAAATTGTTTTCATGGCCTCATAATGCATTAATGTGGGGTAAAACGGTAAAACACTCACTAATAAACCATCCCCAATTTCACAATAAATAGTTGGTATAGACTATTCCCAAATGGGTGGTTTGTTATTGTTTTACCCACATTATCCACATATATTCTTCGCTATTTTTTCCATCTTGCCCTTCAGAAATGCAGCGCCCAGGTTGGATTGCCACTTGGATGACATCCAGAGAAGCGGGTACAACATTTGCTTTGTGCCGAGCTGTCCCGCAATAGTTTCAAACATCAATATGTCCATTTCCTGTTGACTTGGAATTGGAACGCTTATCCCTCCTGAATAGTAATATATAATAATGATGATTAGCTCAAAGCCCGCCTATTTTGAGAATGGTTAGGACCCGGGGAACATTTTTTCCTCAAAAGTGGAATTCACTCCACGCATGCTGAACCGCAGCGCTGGGTGCTGGTTCCAAACAATTTCATTTTGGGGCTGGGGGCTATGTCAAATGACATCATATCAATTGATTTCAATTGATTTTGATTGATTTCGATGATTTCGATGATTTGGGGAAGGCGATTCTGGATTCTCGTGGTCTGGAATTCTCCCAGGCATTGCACTCCAACGCTCCAGATCCCTCCGCTAAGGAGCCCTGAACCTTTGGATTCACGGCCCAGTTCGAGGGGATCCAATCAGGTGGGCACGGAGAAACTGTGATTTGACTAGAAAGAATTGGGATATAACATGGTATCATCGGGATATTGCATACATACACACCCACGCACACACACAGGCATATATATATATATATGTATAATCATATAACATACATAACATACATAACATACATAATATACATAAAATACATAACATACATAACATACATGCATACATAACATCACATAACACAACATACCATACCATACCATACCATACCATACCATACGATACCATACCATACCATACCACACCACACCATACCATACATACGTACATACATGCATACATACATACGTACATACATACACACACACACATATATATATATATATATATATAGATAAACGAATAGAGAATTCATGCACACACACACACACGCACACACACGCACACACACGCACACACACATATACATATACATGTACACATATGTACTTTTTTGAAATATAAATGAATAAATAAATAAATAAATCAATAGATAAATAAATAAACAAATACATAAATATGAATATATATATATACACATACCTAACAATATCTAAGTGGGTCTGAAAACAGTTCCAAATTGGCGAGGTGGGTGTGGGCTGTTGAAAACGATGCCCAGGTGGCCCTTGCATCTCTGGGAATGAATTGCAGCCAGCAACGGGTGGGATATTGCGTGTGATAGACTGGGAAAGCGACAAAGCAGGGAAGTCCACATTTGGCTCCACACTGTATGTACATGTGATTATATACATGTGTATGTATGTGTGTATCTATCTATTACCGATGAATCGACCTATCGATCCATCCGACCTATCGATTTATCTATCTATCGATCTATCTATCGATCTATCTATCTATCTATCTATCTATCTATCTAATTATCTATTCCTATCCAATTCTATCTAATCCAAACTAATCCCATCTAACCCCGTAGCATCTTATTATATCATATTATATCTTATTATTAGATCATCATGTCTTATCTTCTCGTGTCGTATGTGATCTTGTCTGTTCTGTCTTATCCTATCTTCTCCTATCTTCTCCTATCTTCTCCTATCTATCTACCTACCTACGTACACTCACACATTTAGTTGCTTATTTGCATCAAGCTTGAATCACCTGAGAATCTTGGAGCTGCCTTGAAAATGGCGTGCCAGGCCCGCGAGGGCCGTGGCCCAGTGCCTTCCCTGCGCCCGGTGAAAAAGACACCGGCGCTAAGCATGGTGAGCTTGGCTCTTCGGCTGCAGGGTTTTCCATGTGGGGGTTTCTTTGATTTTGTGAACCCCAGAATTCTCAAAAATTTCATTTCTGAGGGAAACCAATGGTTTTAGAGGTTACCTAACGTTGGAAAATACTGCTGACCGAGTAAGCGACTTACGCCTTGAAAGGGTTGTGATGAGGATGTCATCGCCTTGAAGTTTTGTACCGGAAACCGTCCTGACATTGCGAGAGCACAGGGTGAAATTTGGGGAAAAAGAATGGGTCTGACACCTGACATGATATTGGGAAAAACGATCTTGCCAACAAATTCGACATGAAATTGGAGTGACTAAAACACATCGGCAAGGTGGTTCTGGGGCTAGCCATTTCCCATCTCGGTTGAAAATAACATATTTGAACATACACAGGTACGTTTTGACGATGACATACATGGATCTTCTTTGGCCCGTGCCATCTATGCGTCCACAGGCCCTGTTTTCTTTTATTGTGGAATAACAAGTGATCAATCCAAAAAAAAACACCCTGACTATTAAACCAGCAATCAAAGAATAGCATCCCGATTGGCAGGCACGCATTATTTGATGATAGAACGCCACTTGCACATGTTTTACAATTCATTTGGACTTTTCCTGCCAAATTTAGTTGGTTTACCAAACATCGGGATTTATATAAACAAGTGGTGGGTAGCTTTGGTCACTAACTGAGATGATTCCTTTTATGCTTGAGAAACTAGCATCGCCCATGTTCTGAGCCATCTACCATTTGGGATGAACATCCGGGCACTCTTCCCACCATAGTTGATTCTCCTGGCAACAGATGGACAAATGAATTTGGAAGGGACCCACATTTCTATCATTGTCGATGTAGGATTCTAGGCTTTAAACATACTTAAGCGTGGATGCAGGGCACACAAGATTTTTTCTTGGAACACCTTGATTTTTCAAGAACAGGGCGCGGTCATGTCATCAGATGGCACCCTGCAGTCCTTCTTAGTTACCCCACCACCACACTAGGTCAGAAATGTTCTTCAAGCAGAGCAAAGACAAACAGAGGGATAACTGGAATGGGTGAGTTACCGACATTTCCCGAAGCGTTTGTGGGAGATTTTGCCATCGAGCCTAAAAGAACCAATGATACCCATGATCCTGGCGGGGTCAACCAACTCAGGGCAACATTCAGGAAGAGCTGGACGATGATGGATCCATATCTTTTCTGCATGAAAAGGGTGACTGGACGTGGTGCTTTACGTGTGCAGTTACCGCCGTTTCAGTAAGATTTGTTCTGTCCAAAACTTCTGTATCCCAAGCCAGGATGAAATGATGAATTTGAACCAATTTTGTTTGTTTTTCGACTTTGCCTTGCTGAAGACCCAACCCACTTGAACACAGTCAGAACTTTTCTCGTAACTCTGACTGATGGACCCTTTGGTCAGCTGGGAACGGCCAGGTGAGAAGAGTGCTAAGGGTGAGAAGAACGGCATCTTGGTTTGCATGCATGGTCCGCCGTGTCATCGAGGCTCCCAAGTGGCTGACACCAATGGCACAGCATGAGCGTGGTCACAATCCAGTCTCGCAATGTCGTCCAGTTCGTTCTTTCAAGCAGTTAGTTATGAGATGTTCTGAGTTAGTATTGTTTTTTCCAACGCATCCGCCTTAACATAATCAATCAACATGGGGATGAATTATGAATCCGTATGAATCTTCCCTTCTCCCCTCCACTGGACATGATTTTCTGGACGTCACCAAGCTGTCAAACCACTGCCTTCCAGTGACTAGACCCCACTGCCGCCAAGGGGAGAGGCGTTCGCAGCGGAACATGGGCTCCGTTTCACCCAAGGCGTACGAAACAGAGTCCAATCACATCTCAAGCTTTGGGTAAAGTCCGGCCAGGAAGGGTGTTGCTTGCACACAGGGCCCCATGGGGCCCCGGCGGAAATTCAAGGCGGACCACACATGGGAAAAAACAACTGACTCGGGCATGCCACCTCCTAAATTTCTACACAAGATCCATCAAAGATGGATCATTTTTGTTGGCAAAACATCCTTGGATTGGCAGGTCTCAACGATTTCTTTTCATCCTTAATTAGTACAGCATACATTTACCCTCTTTGCTACCTGGAAAATCTGGGAAAAGTCGTACCATAGTCGTACCCACGCCCAAAACAGCACGCCCAAAACAGCACGCAACATCACGCAACACCCTGATATCAACATTGTTCAGCCGGCATTGCTCGGGATGAGGCCGGCGGCGCGCGCCGCGCCATGAATGTTTAAGATTCTCTGTGATCTTGGGATGAACGAAGTGGACAGTGACTTCACAGCAGGTGAAGTTCGCTTGAGCCTTGCCCTCTTGGGCATAAGGTTGGGATGTCGCTCCAACAACTTGAGATTTGAAATCGGCCCTGGTCACCCTTTGAATTTCAACTCCCGCAGTTTCCCCAAGGAGTTGGGATCAGTTTTTAAGCAACGATCACTTGGATGGACATCCTCAGAGTAGCAGTTCGGGCTGGGCTAAGACCTGGCCCGACTGGTTGGTCCAGTAGCAGCAAATTTTGGGCCCCGTTGTTGGGTGTCCCCACCAAATATCAGAAGAGTAATTTCCATCCGAATCAGTGGATGCCACAAGGACCCTCATTTGGTTAAGGGACAATTGAATCTACACGCCAGGTATTTGCTGCATCCGCGAAATTTCACGTGAAGCAGTGAAGTAAAGCCAGCAATTTGGACGCCAACCACTTGCGGCGACCATGGCATTCAGAAAGGGCTAGCAGCATCTTAGATGTTGCAATCATAGGTGACTGGGAAATCTTGAGCCCCTTTGTCGGTGTTTGATCATGCTTGATCACCAAGACCTGCAATTGAAAGCTGCACGATGCTGCACCCCCTCAAAGAAACTGAATTTGCCAGGTGCCCTGTCCAGTGCCGGCTCCGATGTTGAAGACACTTGGAATCCGGTCCACAAGTGCTTGCGTTGCGTTGTGCAGCTCTCTTGACCGCACAGCTTTAAAAGAAGGTCCTGGTCAGGGGCACTTTTGGGGTGATTTAACCCGTGAACAAGGGTGCTACGACATATATGAGAAAACCAACAAACATTGAGATGTAAGCAACAAATACACCGTTTCAAAGGCTTTGGACTTCCACAAATCACTGTTAGACCACTAGGTACAACACTTATCTTGCTAGAGAACGTGGAGCCAGGCGCCAAAGCGTCCGATTTACCCTGCTTAAGAATCTGAAGATAGCAAGAGTGCATGGCAAGAGGACAATATCGTATTTTCAGAGGGAAAGCGTCCCGGGTTTGCGGCACCCTTGTGTGAGGCAACCGTGTTTGCTTGGTCAAGATGGGAAAGAGAAAGGCTATTTCCATAAAGATGGGTGGTCGGCCCCCTAAGATAACCTCAAATGGTAACAGAGTCAACCAGTAATTCAATATTTCACTTGGTCTTTTTTCTCTTTGGGATCTGGCTATGTCACAATCAAACCATACAATCCCCCACATCAAAGCTCTATAAAGCCTTGATTCGCACCTGATGACCAGATCCAGTACAAGCAGCACCTCTTCCGGCTCCAGCCAGCTGGCAAAGCAGGTCAACAGCCTGCACGTTCACATTCTGCAGGATGATATTTCAAAGATCCATTGAAATAGTTGATTTTCCCATTCAAGATGGTGATTTTCCATAGTTATGTTAGTTTACCAGAGGGTATATCTGAGCTATCTTCATCTATCTTAGGTGCTTTAGCTGGCTGACAGTTTCAATGATATCTGAGAGAACTTTCCTAGTGATAGTGGGGACAATGACACCTCATTGGCTTTCACATATTCTTGGCCAGTGGCTCATCCACGTTGTGCTATGGCGGCAGTCCCGTCCCTGGTCTTGAGCGATGTTACAAACCGAGAGGATGGAACCTTGCTTCAAGCAGCTGGAAGTGACACAGTAAACCTTGCTGAAGTATCGGTTGATGTTTGACATATACTGTCAATAGGGGACGAGAGAGGGAGAAAAGAGAAGGATACAGAGATACTGTACATGCATATGCATGCATGTTATACATGCCAAATAAACAGATAGATAAGCATATTTAATAAAATTAGAATTGAATTAGTATAAAAGTGCATGTATATATATATATACATGCATATATATATATAGATATATATACATGCACACACATATATATATATATATCATTCGAAAGATTACTGCACATGCAATCTAAACAAGATTGGCTATGTCTCAACGGCATGGGACACCGGTGTTTGCAAACAACATGTCACAGCTAGGATGTGCAGAACCGAGTGTGTCAGGGTGAGTCCTGGTTTTGGAGATTCTCGAAAGGGACTTACTTGAATATCTTGAATCAGGGGCCTCGCGTATTTTAACACACACACAAAGAAGCTATGATCTGTTTGTATACATTTAAATGCACACACACACACACATTCATATTATATAGCTATATTGTTATGTATATAGATTATACATCTTATAGATAGTTTCCCCGGCCTTAAAGTGTGCAACATCACCTGGCACCGAGGCGCCCTCCGGGCCTACCTCCCCGTGACGCCCCGGAAGGGTCGCACCGAGGGCGGCGGCCACGGCGGCTACGGCGGCCATGGCTACGCGCCCACCACGCCCACGCCGAAGAACGCCTCGCCGCGAGCAGCTTGGTGGAAACTACTGTATGGTGAAAAGGTGGAAACATCAACCAATATTCATGAATCAACTTCATCCACTTTTGCATTTGGGATGATTAAATTAATGTAGTACATACATTACATATCATGACCCTTGATGAAAATCCCCCAAGTTTTCTCTCCAATCCATGAAATTTCGATGGACTTGAGACACTGAGACACATTCTGACCAGGTGGGCGAGCTTTCGCTGCCCCGGCCCAGCCTGGCCTCGTGCAGCGCGCGGCAGCGCTTGCGCTCCGAGGGGTCCGCGTTGCGGCCGTCGCTTGCACCGTCGATGGCGCTGGCAGCGACGGCGCCACGGACGCCGAGGGCGTCCATTTTAGAAGCATGGCATGGATTCACCATAGCTTCACCATGAACAAATAGCCATCTATATGTGGAAAATTTTGAAATGTAAAATAAACATCAACCATGGGGTATGCACATGGGGGTTTGACTGGTTTGAGCAAGGCAATTCGGACTATGCCCCAAAAATGGGGGCAAAAAACCAATCGAAACTATCATGGGAATAGAGTGTGCTATATGAGACCAGTTTGTTTCAAACAGTGGGGATGCCCCGACTTAAGCGAAAAACAATGCTGTATGCAAGCGCTTTTATTCTCAATCTTGCAAGTTTGGTGCAACGCGAAAGCAACGCTTCTTGCGACTTCTCTTCTGACCTGTGCCGTATTTGCCTACACATGATGCAGAACTCTGGGAGGTCATTTGGATCTGATCACTCATGATTGATTGAGGGTTTCAATTTCAATCATTTTCCTCAACCCTCTTTGGCATAGAACATATTCAAAAACACTTCTTTTTTCCATCCCCCCCAAACATTGGTAGGATGATCATGATCCAGACAGACTAACATCAATACTCTCTCTCTCTCTCTCTCTCTCTCTCTCTCGCTCTCTCTCTCAATATATATATATATATATATACTCATGCATTGAGCTTGGCAGGCTGTGGGTGTGCATGTATCATCTTGTAAGACATAATGAATGCCAACATTTTGGCTCAAGTNCTGTGGGTGTGCATGTATCATCTTGTAAGACATAATGAATGCCAACATTTTGGCTCAAGTGGGAGTTGACCCAAAAGTGGCATTTATTCAATTTCTTTCAGGGGTGACCTGACGGATCTTGATTTGCCAACCACTGTGCCAAGTGTTTTCTTGGCTTCTTTAGGGGGCACCAAAGGGCGACTTTGGTTGCCTTCTTTTGTTCCTAGGTGTGTGAGGGGTGACCTTACATGTCTCGGAACATTGCTGGGGTGCATTACCCGCTCGGCACCGAGGCTACCATCCTGCATGCTGCGGNTTTGTTCCTAGGTGTGTGAGGGGTGACCTTACATGTCTCGGAACATTGCTGGGGTGCATTACCCGCTCGGCACCGAGGCTACCATCCTGCATGCTGCGGCTTTCTCCGAGTTCCGTGAGCATGTTCGCAGGCTTGCGGCGATGGGGGACCCGGTTAGTGCCTACTTCCTGTGGGTTAA
>BGPT01002243.1:111375-131479 GCA_003297045.1 Symbiodinium sp. clade C Y103 | reverse complement strand
CTTCATGGCTGAGCTCTTCACATCTTGGCTCTTCTCACCTCTGCTTTTCAACTGTCCATATTGTCGGAAGTTTCACTTCTAAACTTCCTTCGATAAATGTATCATTATATATATATGCATTGCATATATTATATATATTATGTTATATTATATTATGTATATATATACTATATTATATTATATATATATATCATATATGTACATTTGTATACACGGGATTCCTGCACTTTTTCGCCTGAACTATCTTTAGAAACCAAAGATTCTACAGATTGCCCGATGGCCCAAGCATTAAAATGGATCACCGAAGATGAATAATGTGTATATCTACAGGTATATACAAATGTGTATAATCTATATTATGTATATAGTATATTATATACACGTCTTATGTTGTATATCACCTGTACTTTCCATCCCAGTAGAAATACTCTACCCGACTCGGCCCTCTTGTTGTGATCCGGATCCGGGGGTGATCCGGGATCCAGCCGGGGGACCAACATCATCTGCACATCTTCCTCCTTGGTTGCCGCCATCGTTTTCCCCAAAAATCTTGAGCCACTTTGAGCCGAAAGTCCAGTGCCTGCGTAACAGAGATGGGTCATTGACATTGCAGTAGTTCACCATCTTATCCTTTGCCATTTTTTTCCCAGGAAGTGATTCAATATCTTCTTCTTGGGGGTGCTCTCTATCAATCAACATCAGCAGGATGTGCCAAATGACAAACCCTTCGGGAAATCCATAGGGAATCCAACTCGGCCCACGTCTGGCAAATGCATCACAAATGCCTTCTTACCTGCAGATCTCACAAGTGGGGAGGATATCAACATCTGTGCTACCTATTGGGGGGGTGAACATCCATAACTATGAAGCTATTTTGCTGTTCACAAATGTTTACATATGCTCACTGTTCACCAGCGTCCCTGGCCTTTCATGTTCAATCGACTTCTTGTTTCCCCAGGAAGTCAGGGGTACACAGTGCCCTGCGCGGGAGGTGCGTACTCTGTGGAACAGGTTCTTCTTGTCTCTGCACTGATTGAAGAAGGCGATGAATTGGTGATGGAAGTTTGCCTGGAGGTGAAGCATCTTGAGAAAGTCTTCAAGAACTATAACTTTGGTTTCAATCCCTGAAAACTGTTTGTCATAGAGGACCATCATTCCAAGTATGGGTGAAAATAAAGAATATGTGAAACGACCAACCAGTCAAGAATTCCTGATTCGATTTCTGTCGATTTCTGTTAAGAGCGGAATGTCATCGTAGATCAAATGAACTGCTCCTCAGATAAGTCGATTGTGTACCTTGAGGGTTTCTGTATGTTTCTGATCTGAATTCAGGGAGGCATCAGTGAAACCAGGTGAATGAGAACTCTCATGCAGCACAAGATGTCGCTATCATAGATTCTTTGTAGCAGCTACGCCCCCTGTGTATGACATACTGACATACTTCGAAAAACTTTGAAGACATATTAACTCTGAGTATCTGTTTTAAAAACCATGCCTATTCATCTACCCTCCGGTGTCATCAAACGTGGCTTGCTGGAACATCCTCCATTTAATTCGATGATTCTCCCAGCTATAAACCTCCATTCATAGGACATGTTCACATTTAATCTTCCATGTAGTTCGATGATTTTCCCAGCTATATAGAAACCCCCATTTGTATCCATTTATCATCGGTGTTCTCATATTTTTCCATATTTCTCACATTAAGACCTCCATACTTCGTGGGAGGACACCCAGCTCGCCCCGCCTCCCTGCAAGCGCGGCGGCTCACGGTGTAGTAGCAGAGCCATTGGTAGTCCTCCGGTTTCACCTGCCAGTTCTGATCGCAGAAATGTCTGCTATACGTAAACTAACAGAACTATGGAAAATCCACTATAAACGGAGGTTTTAATGGGAAAATCCACTATAAATGGTCTATTTCCCGAGATTTGAGAGCAAAATTTGATTCGCACTGGGCAAAATGTCGTTCATCTGCCGCATCTGACAGGGAAAACATGAGCGACAAAGGAATTTTGACTCCTGCTGTTGGGGGGACAAAATGTGTTGGACTCAGTTGCTGACGTGACGTTGCAACTGCTCTACCTTTTCAGGGATGTTGTCCTGCAGCCAAACAACTTGAGAGAGGGTGAGTGGACGAAATGTGCCTTGCAGATCGTGGCAGTACAATGCGGTGAAAGATTCAGGTTGTCAACTTTAAACATCAGAGCGGGCCCATCTGGTGGGAACATCAAACATCAGGAGGAACAGGACAATGACACAATCAGATGTATCAGGCAGGATTCACACTGGTGAGGAGATGGGGCCCTTGAAGTCTAAGAATGTTGCATCTTAATGATAAAGGATTGAAGAACAACCTTCCTGGAATGCTTGGATCATGGGTGATTTCAGTGCTTGCTTTTCAAGTAGGCCCTGAGCTGAGGGACTCATGACCTACCAATTGTGCAGCATTTCAACTCCCTTTCCATGGGGACATCTCAGGGTTTTGACGCTATACCACTTGACATCACTTGCAAAATTTGCTATAAAAAGGATTTGTGCGAGTATCTGGAAGCCGAAAATCTCTTTGTACCCCATGAAAATTCGTGTTATTCCCCATGTTTCAGGTAAAACCATATCCCCACTGGTTCCTAATCATATTCCCACTACCATCCCCCGAATTCATACAGACCCTGAAAACCTATGCTTCGGCAGAGTCTATACTAGTTAGTGGGATGGTATTTGTTGATAGTCCCCTTTAATATGTTTAATGGCTGGCGCAATCCCCACATTGGTGTGTAGGTAAACGGTGTGTACCCCTTGCTATGCTCACTGGAAAACATGACGAGAAACGATCGGATTTCAGGGGGTCAATAGGGATTCCCAGTTCATGGATGACGATAATCCCCAATATATTGCATAACCCCCTGTCATCAACCAACAGGGGTAGTGAACACTGGGCCATTTGGGGATGGTTGATCCTCAGCGTCCCAACAACCATCTTTTCCAGTGCAGGGTCCGGTCGCAACAGAAAATCCAGATATTGATCGTATTGTCCCAATACCTGTAGTTATTTCAGTTCCATGATATGGGTTTGTCTCACAATTGGGTACTTCTAAATCCATTGCTTCACGATCATTTTCCCAATCAGTTGCCGTTCTATGGGCATACCCCATATTCAGACAGGTCCATGTCCCTGTATATTGACGGTTGATTACCCATCAAACTACCATCGACAGTAATCCAAGACCGGGCAGTCCATGGACAGGCTATTGAAGACCGCAGCAACTGCATCTTGCACCTAAGAGGCCGGTTCAAGTTGTTGCCTTGGAGATATTGTCATCACTGAAGGAAGTTTAGAAGTCAAACTTCCGACAATATGGACAGATGGAAAAGCAGAGAGGAGGAGCCGCACAGAAGAGAGAAGATCAGAGAGGAGAAAGCAAAAGAAGCAAGAAGATGAAGGCGTGCAAAATCCCATGTTTTGTGGCTGCGGAGTGTCGAAAAGTAGCTTCGCTAAAGCGGCGGGTGCAAAGCCATCTGGTGAGATGAAGGATGAAAAAATGCACGCCGTTGTGGCGCCAAGCACATTTGCAAGTCAAAATTCAAAAAACACCACATGTTCGGAGCACTTTTGGCACTTTAGACTACAGATGTCGAAAAAATCCACGCCGCTGTGGCGCGAAACGCGTTTAGAAGAAAAATGTTTTAAAAACTGGCGGTCTCAAATTACGGTTTTGCTACGGGTAGGCTTATGTGAGAATTGCTATGGTTTTTTACGGCCTTTTTTCAACAAAATGTCGAAAAAATACGGTTTTGCTACGGGTAGGACTGCAATGTTCTTTTGATTTGGCCATTTTTTCTGGTCATTACGGGTAACAAGAGTATTTGACCAAAAAAACTGAACGTTACCGCTTTTTCCCACAAAAACCAGAATTTATTTTTGGGTTTTTGGTTTTCCAGGTATATATACATATGTATGTGTATTATATAAGTATTATATACATATATGATCATATATGTGTGTTCACATCAATCGCATCAGATTTCCATCTAGGCCCCATATGTTGCCACCTATCATAAAACCCCACATTTTTGCTGGTTCCCCTGATACCCCACCCATCGCCACCGCCTGGCCAAGGCCCCCTGCCGACTGCGAAGGGGCATTGATGGGAATCTCAGGCTCAGCGAGGAGCTGATCCACCTCGAAAATGAGATCTCCATCATCGATCATCGTTGGGGATATGGCATGTTATTTGAATGTGTTGTATGATTTTGTATGTTCTGGGATTTTTACGGGATTCTATGGGATTCCATGTGATGCTGGGAAGGATATGTTTTTGGTGTGTATAGACCAGACATGCCATTTTGCATGGAGTTAACAAGCATATTAGTTGAGGACTTCACCAGCCATTCCAGGGGTATTGTCATTTTTTCTCAGTGACATAACTAGGAAACCATGCAGATATGGGTTCGTCTCAAAAATGGGATGGATTTACCCCTTTCAAAATTCTCAGTACCGGATTACGACCATGATGTGGGGATAATTTATGGGATCCATCAGTTGTCGTCCAAATCCACCGGCGTGGTTGAGCCACCCATACGCAAAAAATGTTGACAACTAGGGGACGTCTTTCCACATATGGACGGAGACTCTAAATTTCCTTAAAGTTTCAATGCACATATAACCCATTGAGCGGTGTCTTCCTCAAAAACTTGAGGACGCACTGGTCTCCTGTCCGCTTCCCGTTGATTATTGTCCCGAAATATATGATAGATTTGAGAGAGACGTGTATTAATATACATTGACATATATTACATATTGCATATGTCCATCCGGGTGTCAATGTATACGATGTCGAATGTGCTTTGTCTGGCTGGTGGTTTCAACCCATTGAATCAGCCCCAGCTCAATAGGAGTAGAAATATCCAAATATGTTTGTACATGTAATGTGTACATAATGTATGTATATACATAGATCTATGCTGCATACACATAATAAGTATATATTATATATGTATATATACTAATTATATACATAAAAGTATCTATTTATTATATAAAATTGTATATCTATGGATGTTGCCTAAAGTGGGGATACTCCCACATCATCCGAAATTCCACCATGTTCATATTGAAACAACCATGGTGGTTTGGGGACCCCCATCGCCCGCACTCAGGCTGCTGCTGTCATTGGACGCTGATCTCAGAAGTAGCAAGTCGGTGGCGGGTGCCCCAGAAAAAAAAAAACTTGAAGTTCATGGAATCAAGTACAAGATCATCTTTTTAATTAACATGTTTTAAGCAAAGTTATCAAGTAGTTCCTGAGTTTCCATGATCCTCCAGCTACCCCCGCAATGGCAACCCCTCCAAGAATAGGGGCTTGATAAGCTATTCTTGGGGTTGATGGGAGTGAATACCCCCAAAAAGAGGCCCAAAAAATGTTGGGAGGTGTCCAGGTGGGACCCTATGTCATGGGATTTCCAATGCTAATGGGATGATGGGATCTTTATACCAATGGGATAATACAGCTAATTCAACTCAATGATGACTAAACAATAAATCGGAAAACCATTGTGTATGACTTTGGATTGAATATGGGATAGCTATGGGACAATCGGGTAATAACATGTAATAACCTAGTCATACCTAGTCCGAATAGAGGTATAGGAACCTCCACTAAGATAGAGAAGGATTATATAAATTGCCAAGATGTAAGGTAGGATTTTACTTTTCATTTTTTTGGAGGGTGCTAGATACTTTGCTGGAAACTTGTAGAAAGGACTTTCAACAAGCCATCAGACATGGTAACATCCTAGTCAGTAAAAAGTGAGAGTTATTCAATGATGTTTAATGTACATTGGTCCATACCCTCCATACCTTTGCCAAATGAGGCTGTCTCTCTGTTTAAACCTCCATAGGTCCATGGGGGCGGTTGCGCCAAGCTCCCGTGCTTTGAGGTGGCCCCTGGTTGGCGGCCTGGGGCTTTCCCTCCGGTCCTTTTTGAAATAGCTATGGTATGGATGAAAATGGTCCATTTATAGATGATGTACCTACTCAACATGTTCCAAAATGGTGATTTTCCCGAAGCATGATGAAATCTTACTGGAGAGTACCCCTCTCAACTTCTGGCAGTATTTGAATTGGACGTGACGTGTCTCTTCACCAAGGACCTGGAATGATGCACTGTGGAAAGTTCCGCCTCTACAACCCCGTGTTGAATCGGTCCCTCTGCATGAAACGTCGCTACAAGATACTACAAGCAAGAAGAACAGCACCAAGGTAGGATCGTGATTTCAGCCCATCCCATAGTCAAATAGTCAATGTGGATCATCCTCCCATTTGTCGGATGCAAGATATGTATATATATATACACCCTCCGGTGTCATCAAACATAGAAAGCTGGGAACCCCCCCAATTGGACCATGTTACAAAGATATAGTTGGGCAATGCTCCATAGATAGAGTTATCATCGACCATCTATAGATAACATGAAAAATAGCTATCAGCTATGACAGCGTGGTGATATTACCCTCGATCAAACATGGCCATGGAAAATCCACGATTTATAGATGATTTTCCCAGCTACAAACATCCATTTACAGGGGATTTCCCAGCCCACCCGAGCCTTTGGAGGAGGTGGCCTAGGAAAAACTGGTGGAACTGGGTCACCAAAGTCGCTGGTAGCTGGGATGCTCCCCTTCCAAAAAAAAATATGACAAAAAATGGGAAAGTCACGGAACAACTTTCAATTTTGACCCATCTCCACACCAAATGTATGGATTAAAACATGTTTTTTAAAATCTCTTCTAATCGCGAATCACTTCGTAATCACTATCCGGTTGCTGCTTCGCCACAGATTTTAACTTTCATGGAGCACTATCTTCGAGAATTCACTCTTGCAGCACTATCGCGTCGTTAGCTTCAAGGACACATGTATGGGTTGTCTGAAGATGTACCCCCCGAATAGCCATTTCAATAAGAACCATGGTGACTAACCAGCGATTTATGGGTACCCCATTTTCAGACAAACCCGTTTGGAGGCTCGAAGTCAGAAGCTTCCGAGCAATGTGAAAGAATGGCGATGGACAAGGATGCCACGGCTATGGACTACCTTGATTTTTGTAGTCAGTGGCCCAATTCTATAGAGGCTTCTGAAGATTGAAACATAACACATACATATATATATATTATATATATATATATTATATGTATACATCAGTCGAATAGAGAGGAATGGATTGCGGTGACGTTGTTTCACTTCACTTTCTTGGAGGATTCGTGCAGTAGGAATACTAGGAACGATTCTCATAACCTTAGTTCCGCGTGAATATCCATTCCCGTTCAATAGTGTTGTCAGTTGCTCATGTGAACAATCAATTGTTTGAGGAGGTCCCAGTCAACAAGCAACTTCCTCCCTTCTTCGAAAGATGTCATTGAAATGTTTTCGTGGCTGCGGCGATAGACCTCCTAGTTTCTTTCAAACACTGGGTGAGTAAAGTGGCTTCTAACCTGAACAAGCCGTTAATAAAAAAAATAACAACATGTGGGAGAAATCGATCCAGCATGGATCCGAACATGAGGATACTACTTTTGGGCTGCTTCTCCCAATGAAACCCCAGACAGGATTGAATGCTTCCGATCCCATTCAGGCGCCAGTAAGCTACGGATGAGGGTTGTGGTGGAGCCTCAAATTTAGCGGTTTTCCATAGTATGGGGAAAATGATGGTTCTAAACCATGGGAAAAAAAAACTGAGAATTCGACGTTGGAGGCGGATTCTGCCGCGCCATTGCCGCTTTTGCCTGCTGAAAATAGAACATGTTCATTGGAGTCACCATGCAAGATTTGATTGGGACAGTGACTTAGCAAAATGTCAGTTTCAGCAATCGTTCAAGAAACCATGAATTTAACATACAGGGGGTTCCTGCATGTTCTTCCCTTGAACCAGTTAGTTTATCCGAGTTTATCCCCATGAACCAGTCGGCCTTGTCATAGGGAAAATGCCCACCTCCCACCCTCAATCTGCATATTTCTGTGTGTGGGACAGACAGAACTCTATCCCAAAACAGAAGCCACTGGGTGAAAGATGATTTCAAAATCAACAAGCTGCTAGGGAGGGGTGTTATTTTGTTCTAGTTTTTCCCTTAAAAAAGAACTGAGGTCCGTCGTCCAGCCTCTGGTCTTCTCCTGACAGAGATAGAGTACCCATTGGCCTACTAAGACCAGGTTTGTTTTGTCATTTGAAATAGGGCATCATCCAATTTTTGGGGTAAATTTTGACCCAAAGCCAAATCTCTAAAGTCATTTCCCAGAATGGGTTTCTTTTCAGGAAGTGTGCAGGAAAACCTCCTGTTTTATGGTTCTTCGCCATGGTGTCCTATAGATTTGCCCTTCTCAATGTGCAGAGTTTGGATGGCATCTGGGGTTGTTTGAAAATTGGGCAATACCTGAGAATCTGATGATCGTTTTCATAAATCCTATAGCCCATGTTTTTTTTTCCAACGATGTCCTGAAACATGACATTGCAAAACATGACATCAACTATCGTAGGTTTCCTTAAGTTCCCCAGTGAATTACGGTAGATTCACCAGTGAAATGACCCCCGAAATCCAGGGAGAGTCCTGGTCAATGGTGTTTCCAGTTCATACACTGTGATAATCCCCTATACAATCTATATATATATATACATATATATATATATACATATATATATATATATATTTGTATATATATATATATTTGTATATATATTTGGTAGTATAATCCCCTGTAATCATCAACCAACAATTGGTTTTGAACACTGCTCATGTCAAACTTCTTTGTGATCGCTAGACGTTGCCAGCCATCGCTGCATCATCTGCATCCAAGCTGCTCGTCCTTGGTATGAATCAAAAACAAACCCTTCGACTTTAATGGATTGATTTAAGGGGAAAAAACAATTGGTTTTACCCCCAAATATGATGGCAGTGTAACTAACCAAAATATATCAGTGGCTTGGTTCAAGGGAAAATGCAGACGAAATTATGGATTTTACCCAAATCTGCGATTACCTGTGAATTCTTGCTAAAACCAATTTCAGGATAACAATGGTGTCTGAGCCACCTCCAGAAAATACACTCGTCGATTGGGATCGGGCCCATCTGGTAACTGGAAATTTGTATCAAAATCTTGCGGTGCCTATGACGACAAACGGCTGGCCGGAAAAAAAAAAAACTGAGAGTCTTACGCGGTGGACAAAATCGTACAAGGTTCCTGGTGGTGCGGATGCAGCACGCAATTGTATGGAGATTGGATGGTGCACTTTTTATTCAATGGCACAATTGCAGGACAGGTTCACATGTGATTCTGATAATACTCTGTCATAATGCAGATAGCCCAGACCAAACCAGACCAGACCATGCAACTAGCAACTAAATGCTAGGTCAGGGAATATCCCTCAATGCCTCGCCTAAAATAGCTTCGTGATCATCAGTGCCCAATCAACAACAGAGGTGTTTTTTCACAAAGCCACAGTAGCATCATGATCGTCTATGATAAATGGATGTAAATAGTTGTCCTGATTGTAATATCCATTTATATCCATTTAAATCACAGGTGAACGAAAATCATACCGTATCAATAATCATCATGAATCATCATTAGAATCATCATATGGTCAACAAAAGTATCGTATTTATTGGATACTACATGATATAACATCACCAAATTAGATCCCGATTTCCTCAACTCCTTAAATGGTTCCATGGATATTATCATCACCAAACGATGCATCTATCGATCTCGTGTCAGTTCCCATTTCAGCCGAGTCCTGGGACCCAGTCGCATTTGTTGGTGTCGTATGCTGGCGGGCGGTGGATCGCAACACGCGGCGTGTTGATTTCTTGGGATTGAGTTGTTGAGAGTGGCAGTGAAATGATGCACTGATGGCTACGAAATATGTCATTAACTAAGCAACTATAAGAAATTGTGATCTTATCATGTTATTCATTCACTATGGCCACTATCATGGTGTGAAAATTGACCTGATTAACCAATATGGCTACTAAAAATCCATTGTATGTAATTCAACGAACTAAGCAATGATCTTTCCTAAGTTCAAGAGCAATCCTTTTTTTAAGTACGGTGGCCTTCTCTCCAATCCAAGCCGCGTCCACAGGAAATAAAACGACCCATCTTTGTACGGGGTTTCCTTCCATGTCCCCAGAAATTGTGCGGTTCTTGGGAAGATTTCAACTACAAGTAATTGCCTGAGACCGCAAGTCAAATCTTGCAGATATATATTGCACAGAAACATTGCAATGGTTCTCCCAGATTTGACTCTCTGCTTGAATGAGACGAAGAAAGGGTCAGTGAGTCTTGAGTGTACATCAACCTCATCAATGGTTCTGTCTGGCACTCAGTTGCATGTGCTTAGAGACAAGACCACTATATGTGTATCCTGCGATTCAGTTGCTGGCCTTGCCTGTGTGAATATGCTAACAAGAGTTGTCTGCTACAATGTATTTGTTCAACGGTCGTGCCTGCAGATGGCATGGTTCAATGCGTATCCACGATGAATCAAAATGAGTAAGCCAGGTAACAGTTGGTGGCTTCAACCCAACCACGTTGTAGTCAGCAGGGACCGTCGTCACAATTCACAATTCGATGTATATATATATATATCATAATGATATCATAGATAATATCGTATTTCAAACAAGAATATTAGACAATAGTCGTCAGTTGGGATCATGGTTTCAAATCAAATTTGATTGCTATGCGGATATGGTTCGAAATACTTCAAAATTATATACCGCCCCAAATGGATGGTTTAGTACTAAATCTAGTTACTAAATCTTGCCAATTTGATGGTCTATTGGTACCCCATCTTTGAGCCACAGCCATATCTTATTTTCAACAAATGTCTGGAATCGCCAACCATGGTAATAAATTCCACTCTGAGAGTTTGGAGAGCAAACGACATGTTCAAGAATTGGAGACTGACACCCATTTATGGTGGTTTGATGGGTATTGATTGGGGATATAATGTGATATATAATCAACTTGAGATTATTAACGGGATACACAAGCAACTTGAGATGATTGATGAGTTATTTAACTAACTTCAGATGAATTGGGTGTGTCTAAAAACCCGGATTTAATCCACAAAATGGCAATGTTCTTGGAGGAAGATGATGATAGATCTAAGGGGATTTGGGGGACTCCATTTTCAGGCAGACCCATCCCCATTTCTGCTCGCTTATCTTCCATCGTCTTTGGATCAAGTCCCGATGTGTGTTAGTTTGCTTGTTTGTTTATTTGTTTATTTCCTTGTTTACTTGCTTGCTTGCTTGCTTGCTTGCTGGTTGCTTGGTTGCTTCGTTGCTTGGTTGCTTGCTTGCTTCGTTGCTCGGTTGCTTGGTTGCTTGCTTGGTTGCTTGGTTGCTTGGTTGCTTGCTTGGTTGCTTGGTTGCTTCGTTGCTTGGTTGCTTGGTTGCTTGGTTGCTTGGCTGCTTGGTTGCATGGTTGCATGGCTGCTTGGCTGCTTGGTGCTTGGCTTCTTGGTTGCTTCGTTGCTTTGTTGCTTGGTTGCCTTGTTGCTTGGTTGGTTTTTGGTTTGGTTTGGATTGGGGTTTGGTTTGGGTTGGGTTGGGTTGGTTGGTTGGTTTGCTTGGTTCGCTTGGTTCGCTTGGTTTGCTTGGTTTGGTTTATTTGTTTGTTTGTTTGGTTTGTTTTGTTTGTCTTGTTGTGTTGCGTTGTGTTGTGTTTTGTTTTGTGAAAGTCTGTCAGTGCTTCCCAAATATGGCACGCTGGTTGCATCCCCCGGTGGAACGCCATGGCCATTCGGATCCAAGGCACTTTGGATCGCCTCCTTTTGGGGTGCAATGGGGATGTGGTGCTGGATCCGCATGAGTTGTTGGTGCGGCAAGCTGCTCAGCATTCGAGAGTCCTGGCACAAAATCTGTGTGTTTTAAAGTTTTAAAGGCAGCTCTCTATATGATATACTATATTTTGTATACAGCAAAAATATATATACATATGTCTGTGGACATATATATACATATGTATGTATGTATGTGTATGTATGTATGTATGTATGTATGTATGTATGTATGTATGTATGTATGTATGTATGTATGTATGTATGTATGTATGTATGTATGTATGTATGTGTGGGTGTGAGTGTGTACATGCAATCTTGTGTATGTATGTATATATATATATAGAGATATGTGTGTGTGTGCATATTTTGATGCATACACATGTCTAATGTATATATTGCGCATGCATGCAAATAAGTTTGGACATGTACATATATATATATACATACATATATATGTACACAGTGTATGTATATATACATATATACATATACACATGTACTAGTGCATGTATATAGATATGATAGGTACTTTATATACAACCACTATCTATGACCTACTATATAGTAGTTGTGGGATCAGGAACACAACAAGGATCAGGCAAGTCCAGAATTGGACATCCAAATATGGCACTGTTGCTTGTGTCAGTCCCGCGCAGATGGCAACTCAAAAGGCAGGGGACACTGGACTCACAAAAAAATGGTTGTTTTCGGTGTTGAACCATCCAACTTTAGGGCAAAACATTTTGAGCCACAGCCATCGGGGGGAAATGGTATCCCCTGGAAATCCGGAAACAAGAGCCGCAGCCAGTTGGGTTCTGCTCATAGGAAGACATCTATGGGCCTGGACCCAGCAGCCTCAAAAAAACATGTCATCCGTTCAATCTGCATTCCGATCCGTGTGCGACTCAACATGACTCAATATCACTCCATAATACTCCATAAACATCAAGTCAACATCCAGAAAAAGAACAAACAGAAAATCATGATCCAGTCATTTTTAATGATGTTTGAGGATCTTTGATGTTCCAATATGGACTCATCCTCCAACCGTGCCAGACTGTTCCACTCAGCCGCCGCTCCGGAAGGATCATGTGGACGATCGCCGAGGTGTAATCCACCTTTGGTGGTTTCGAAGGGGATTTTTGCTAGGTTTGAAAGGTGGATAGAATGGGGACATGATGAGGATATCATGGGCATTACAACATACAACGATCTGACGATTTTCAGCAAGGTCCTCTGGAAATTTGAGGCTTTGCTATGGAAAACGGCACTAGATTATAGATTATTTACCATACCGATCATGGTCTGATGCGAGGCGTTGCCCCAGATTTATGTTTGTTGGTTTCTAATCACCATGAGCTATTTAGTTTTGTCATAGATACATCTATACATCTACCATAAAGCTGAGTTGTTGGACTCAGCACTAACTTTGCTAACTATATGGCACCACCCTGTAGCTATGTTATATCACCAGAGTGGACCAGTTTGTTGTGTCTGATGTTCGACCACCACTGGAAAGAAACCAAGCTCCCAGACATAGCTTTTCAAGGGTGGCAGCTTGTCTGCAATTTCCTGCATCCTGAGGCTGACTGAGGCTACCTCCACTTCCTTTTTCAAGGCTAAAACCGGCAAATCTTACCAAGTGGGTGTGTCTGGAAATGCGGTATACTCCCAAATGGCCTTTTCAATAGGGATAATGAATGTGGATCAATGGACGTAGGGGTACCCTATTTTCTGGCCGAAATGCAGATTGAACCATATTGAACCAACCAAAAATATGGAGAATCACCATCATCTTAGCGAAGCAAGTCTGACCAAGTGTCAAGTTTGAAGCTAGACGTATCTCAAGACTACACACATTACAAGCACTTTTCGATAGCAGCTGCTGTGGATTTGTCACCCTCATCCGCCCCGGCTCTTTGAGATGTCACTGCACAGGAGGGGCCATTTGGCAAGCCTGGCCATGAAGATAATGCCGGTGCTCAAGTCGAATGAATGCGGACGATGGGTCTGAAAATGCTTAGTATCCCCCATTTGTGGCCGAATAGGAGTGATTTGATGATGAATCAGTAGAGTTGCTGCAGAAGATGGCCACAGGATTGCTATCAACCCCACCATTTCCATCCATTCCTGGAATTAATCTTGGTAATTAAAATATGTCACGAACCTGAAAAGTTCAGCGATATTGTGGATAATTCCGCTTACTTTAACTATTCTTCCAGTCAGAAAAAAACAGTCAGGTCCTTCTAATTCAATACGAATTCATGGATGGATTTTCCATGGATTTTCCATGGATTTTCCATGGCTTTCCATGGATTTTCCATGGCAAATTTCCATCAGCAACGATCACCCCTCTACCGCCTTTCCAGCAGCGTATTCACGATGGTCAACTGAAAGTTCAAGTCCGAGGCGGCGATGGGGTTCCTCTCCACCGGGCGTTTGGCAGTGGCAATGGTGATGGGATGGGCCCATGGGGAAATTCATGGCCAAGTCATATGGAGAAAATGGATTGCTTGAAGGGAAAATCGAAACCGGAAACCATGGGGTTTTTACCATCAAATATCGAGGTTTCCGGTTAAAATTTTCCCTTAGACCAATCCAATGACATATGGAGAAAATGGGGGAATACCCCATTTTATCCTAGCTATGCTAGCTATGGAAAATGCTGATCAACCCATGGGATGAACTGTTGCTGCTGACCAACAGCACAGCAAAGGAAAAACACGCTGTATTACATATACGTGCAGAATGTACTATGTACATGCACACATATGTATACATGATTATACATGTATATGTACATATTGGATTTGTCTGAAAGTATGGTACAGTATCCTAAAGATCATAGTTGATCATCATTTTCCCAACTGCAATCGCCATAGAAATTCGGGCCTGTCCACTCTGGAAAAACTTGGGCCACAAATCGCCCATTTTTGGACCCGATTTCCATTGCTTCCTACTTACATTGGCGAATTAGTGGGAAACCCCCCTTTAAGTGGGAATCCAGCATTAAGTGGGAATCCACCATTAATTTCCCAGTTGCATTCGGGTTTTGCCTACTTGCCCCAATGAATGGTAAACATATGTAAACATTGTATCTAAATCCCCGTCATATCCCCAATTTTCATGGCATACTTCGTGTCATATCCCATCACAAATCCCCAAGTGATCCCACTTATGCCCAAACTGAATGGTTCGTTGAACCGATCAATGCTCAATCTCGTATTGCTACCACCTAAATGGCAATGTTGGCTGGTTTTTTCCCATAGAATATGTCTATAGAATTCCCCAAAATCCCATGGGATCCCATAAAATCACATATGGCTTAATCCCCGAACTGATGTCTTACATAACCGCATCTTGTAAAATAGCTCTACCGTACCAACGAAAAAAGATGAAAAAAGGGCGATCCCGGCGACCAGGGCGATCTTTTTTAAGATGACTCTTGCGTCTTTTCCAATGGGCGATGCCCAAAGACATGAGAATGAAAAACCGCCTCAAGACAAAGGAGATGTCAGACAGAAGGTCTCAAAGAAAAACAATTGCACAGAGAGAGGCCTCAAAACAAAATGTGAAACCACAACGATGCAAGAAAAATGGTGCCAAACGAAAACCGCGTCAAGAGAATGGAATGTGGAGTGAAGATAACGTCAAGAGAAGAAGGTCTCAGAAAAAGAGATGCCAAAAGATAAGGATGCCAAGAGAAAGAGAGGTCAAAGGAAAGCGGCTGAAAAGACATTGGCTTCAAGAGACAGCGATGACATTAGAAAAACAGTCTCAGGGCTGCCAAGATTCAAAGATGACAAAAAAACGGATCAAGAGAAAGTGGCATCAACAGACAAAGATGTCGAAAAAACAAAAATGTCAAAGAGAAAGAGTTCCGAGAGATGACGGCCGTGACAACCAGGCGGTCAAGCGTCGTTCCTCTCGGTTTTATAGACATGTCCCCGTCTCGAAACTTCCGTCACCCGGCTTGCCCGGGCTCTACTGTTACCCCCATTGGAATCCCACATTCGCATCCCAGTCGGATCTTATTGAAATCCGGCTTCAGTTATACGTGCAAATACAACCTGAGTAATCTCCGAACATCCAAACTTTCCCCCGATGGTTTCCCCCATGGTGTGGACGTGCCGAGTTGCCTCAAGTGTTCGCTGATGTGTTTCAGCACCTGGACCTCATAGCTGCCCTCAGCACGACCAAACGTTAAAGGGCGAGGTCGTGGGATCCGGGAAACATGGAAAAAGATGTGGGAAACCCATGGTTTCCCTAGGAAAAATGATCTACAAATGGTTTTTTCCACATCTATGTTCGTTTGCTGGAGGGTATATGTCAGATACATATTGAAAGGGACCATTCATAGATGGAAAATGGCTAGTTTTATGTCATATATACTACGGTAGAACATTTTAGTAAAAGGGCTCATTTAGTCCGATACTTTACCGAATTTGAAAAACGGTGATGCTCCATAGTTATCTGAGATTAGCATAGGATATATCCCATAAAGTGTGTGTGTGTGTGGGTGGTGTATGTTTAGGATAGTAACAATGGTACAGGAATGAACCATGCACACATATGTATACTGATGTACAACACGCGCACACACACATTGGATAGTAAATGCGATGTACTATGTAGTCTAACCAATAGTATCCTATATATATAATATATAGTGAATGTGTGACGCATAGTATCTGAAATGTGTAGTGATACTCAGTATGTGGTATACAGCATCTTACCTGATATTTAAAAAGATACATAAACATGACACATAGTGCAGGATATCATATCAACAATAATTGGATAGCGAAAACACATGACTTACAATATATGCTGCAAATTCGGAGGGGAATAGTGAGTACATCAGACGAAATACGTATCAGCAATGTCACAATTAGAACCTCTAAAAAAACACTGCTTGCATATGACCTCATGTGTTTCTGTATATGATATGCTCTGATAGTATATAATATGTGTGTGTGTGTGTTTAGATCACTATATTATATGTGTATGATATATGTTACACATATGATGGGGTTCACCGGAGCTTCGAGGGACCTTCAGTCTTGCCATGTAGACCATGTAGTATACAGGTGGGTGGGGGGTGGTGGGGGGGAGTGTAATAACGTCACCATTGTTGAGTAAGATGAGAGATTCTGCAATTTTATTTTTTGGGGGACAGTTGAGTGGAGCCAAAGACTCTTTGGAAAATCTCAATATTTTATAAGCTTTTTACATTCATCGAAGCCCGGTCTTCAATCTGTCCTTGACGCTTTGCGTTGCCACCGTCACAAAGTCAACGGAGCCATGGCCCCCACGAACAACTTCAAAGCTGCGTTGTGGACTTGATGAAAAAATGCCGATATGCATTTCGCCCATGGTTCTCCAATGAATTATCACATTTTCCTGTCTTTCAATCAGAACACCAAATTCTGTAAATGCGCAATGACAATGGTTTCTACAACGAAGCCCTTTGATCGCAAAAAGAATGGTTCACACTTCCTGATTTCCATTCCAACATATCTGGAACATGTTGTCCGCGAAATTCATGAATTCAAACACATCTCAAGTTCATGGAACACCACGAAATACTGTAAAATACAGTGTAAAAAATACATTTTATCATGGCAACCAAATTCTAGGTTCATTACATTCCGGGGAACCCCCAGCCTTTACGGTGATATCATATCTGAAACTAAGTAATATTCTATCTAGCACATCTGATATCATGTATGATACTATTTCAGAATAATATCATATATGTATATATATATAGTAATATATATATATATACATTGGTGTGGATAGAGTATATCGAATGTCATATCGTATGTCGAGCTTATCTATTTTGTAGTTGAACCTCACCAGATCTACTCCGGATCAAGTTTGGAGACCGGGAGACGGCTGTTTCCAAGTTTGCCAAGCAAGGTGACCCTTCAAAAAAACCTGGAAATTACAAGGTGGACCCCCTTTCCGTGCAAATAACTGGGTGAACTGCGAATGAGGATTATAAGCTTGTAACCAGAGCAAAACCTTTGACAAATTTGTTGGGCTTTTGACTATTTTGTTGAAGCTTTGGCATGTCTGCACATGCCTACATTGTATACATACCAATCAGTGTGACTATTATATACACACATTTCAATATGTCTCAATGTCTCTGTTGTTCATGATATATGGTAATGTATAGTTAGTCTGTATTGAAATCTGACGATAGCGTCGAAGATCCGTTGTTTGGTAGCCACATAGGCGTCCCATCATTGATGATTTGTTTCACGCTTGCGTTTGACATTTGCAACTCCCAAATTCTTCAGCATGTCCTCCGTTTTTGGAACCCTGACAAAGCAGCCACTGTCCAAGAGAAAGCTGATCATTTGAGTCGCCAAGTAGTTCGCCTGCCGCAACAGTTCATCGCAGCAATATGAATCAAAAGGGTGGGTCGAGTCATAGGATCTATACAAGGCATGGATGTTTAAAGCAACCATGGGGATTAAGCTGCCAAAAAATGCGGAGATACGCCCAAACATGTGGTTTCTGGCTACTTAAAAATGAAGAGTTCATATACGTCCATGACCAGTGTCCGGACCTGAACTCCTGCCCGAATCTGGACAACTGGCAATCTGATCAAAAGGAAGCAAACTGAGCATGGCGTCTTCAAGAATATCCGAGCGTACCCATATACTCCTAAAGTCAAGCAGCAAGACATCGGGCTTTTTTTGATATAGCAGTGAGTCAAAACCCTACCCTAGATTCCTAGATACCCTAAATTAGCTGGTGAATGAATGTTGAATTCCCCAGTCATTTGGAAATCATAGCTTTTGACCCATCCCTATATTTTGTCTCCGGCCCATCTCCTCCGCAGGCAAGGTGTGGAAAAGCCTTACAGGCAAAAACCAGCGAAGTTCACCACGTTTTCGGATTTCGTTACATTTGAGTTTTTTGGGTCTGAAAATCCCCAGTGATGTTTGTTGGTTTATGAACCATACAGTAGCATTTAGTTCGATATATCATATCTAACCTGAACCCGAAAAAAAGCGGAGTCATAAACCAACTTGGCCAACGAACTGATGCACCACCCTAGTGCTGATAAACAGCAGGAATGTTCATTGGGATCAAGAACCAATGTTTCCTTTTAAGAAATAAAACACAGGACACGGTGATTAACAGCAGGATTTAGGACGCACTTGCATATCCAAGACCTCCTTTGCATGTTGTGAAGCTCTACGTAAATGAAAATGATGATGATGATGATGATGATGATGATGATGATGATGATGATGATGATGATGATCCGCAATATAACAAAGGTAGCATAATCCCCGAACCAACCAAGAAGCAACAGGGATTGGTCTTTTCGCTGGTTCCAGGCTCCAGGCTCCATTTCTTGGCAAATCATCTCGATGGTCTTGTTGTAGACCTCCAATGGTGTGATCAACGACACTCAAAAGAAACCAGGAATCACAGGTTGCAATTCCACAGAAGATTGGAAGATGATCAAATGCAAATTTGTGAACTATACTCCATCGTATTGACGACAAACATCTGCATACATACAACCGGCTGACACGCTGACAAACCTGCGTCAAAGCAAAGTTTCCTTTTACTATTTACATATACATATATGTTACATACATGCATGCATTCTATTACACTACGTTACATCACATTCACATCAACATTCACATTCACATTACCTTACACCACATTGCATTGCACTGCCCTACACTGCATTACATTACATGGCACTTACATTATACCAACACTACACTCCACTACATTACGTCACACAATATACATTCCATTACACCATATACAGTACAGCCTTGGGAGTACATTACACTACACTACACTACATTGCAGTACATTACATTACATTGTCTACAGCACATCCATACATATCCATACATACCCTTATGTGGGTGGCTGCAAAGCCACGATGTCATCCTTTGCAGCCAATTCCTTTCCTCAGCGGATCTGCTGGGCGAGTCCCAAGCTGGCCATCCTGCCTGCTTGTAATGATGCTTGTCCTCGTGCTTGGAGTACTCTTGCAGCAACTCAGCAAAGCAACTGCCAGAACACAAACGATAGATGAAGAAGAAGAGTCATATTTGAATATACGCATCATCATCACCACCACCACCACATCATCATCATCCTCCTCCTCCTCCTCGTCGTCGTCATCGTCGTCGTCGTCGTCGTCGTCGTCGTCGTCGTCGTCGTCGTCGTCGTCGTCGTCGTCGTCGTCGTCGTCGTCGTCGTCGTCGTC
>BGPT01002243.1:73005-96397 GCA_003297045.1 Symbiodinium sp. clade C Y103 | reverse complement strand
GAGGATGAAAATGCCAACAACACGGAACAGGCCTGAGCTTCAAAAAGTTGCACATGTGAGAGCCGGGCTACAAGACCTACAAAAGGTCGCTTTTTGAATGTTTTCCTAAGCTGCAGTGACCTGCAGGGGGGAGTGCGGTTCATCCGATCGAGCCGTAACTCCAGNTGGCCTCGTCTGTGGCCCACCGTTGTTCAATACTGCCTCTGGCAATGGAACGGCGCTGAGTCATAGATGGGATCGCCATCTTGTCAATCAAGGATGACATGCCATTGCACAAATGGCTCAAGGTGCTCCCGCAAAAAGGAGTACCAAAGCAGCTGTGAAGCTGNTGTCAATCAAGGATGACATGCCATTGCACAAATGGCTCAAGGTGCTCCCGCAAAAAGGAGTACCAAAGCAGCTGTGAAGCTGTACCTGTGAAACCACGGATTTAATACTACAAAAGGACAGAATCTGTGGGCCGTTACTGGTACCCTATGTCTTTTTGACCCATGCCAACATTTCTATACGCGCTTGAGATCCACTTCGATACGTAATGATTCACCTATCACAGGTTGGAGCGAGATAGCAAATTTTGCTAGGTTGAGCAGGCCGAGCAGGCCCTCAAAGTACATATGTATATACAGTATATATATATATATATATACATATATACAGCATATTGATACCTATCATACATCTTGCGTCATAGGTTGAGTTTACCACTCGTTTTGAGGCGTCATCCACAGTGGCCGAGACCACGGACCGGTGGGGCAAAGGTCGGCGCCAATTGCGGGTGTCGTTGCTGCGCCAAGATTTCCAGTTCTCGTACCTACCGGGACGATCCTTTTGAACTTTGGGGAACCAGGGTTGGCAAAATGGGTATCAAGCCCTTAGGCCCTGGAATGTTTGGGATATGATACATACATATACATATATACAATTAAATATATATATATATATATATATGCACCATAAATAGCTTCAAATATCCGTATATGTGGCCATATGTAGCCCCTCTTAAAGCCATGTACTCACTTCAGATATCATCCAGGAAGCGATTTGTTCCCATGATCCTTGTCCCAAGACATCAATCATCAGCTGGCAAATGGAAACAAGCAAAGCTGTCAAACAGCCGAATCCTGAGCTCAAAATGCACCACGAATTGCTGTGTTCTGGATTCCTATCCTGTGAATTGCCAGCTCACGAGTTCTGTTTTTTTTTTCACACAAGACGGATGTTACTAGGCATGTCTCCACTATACTGCAAACATAAGTTCACTAAATTCAACCCTCCATCACATTCCGATCCTCAAAGCGGCTTTGCTTGAAGATAGGGTACAAAAAAATGTTTTTCATCAGTTTCCCATAAACAAGCCGAATTGTCTGGCTAAATCCTCCGTATTTCAGACACACCCAAATCAAATACATATATATATATTATGTGCATGTATATACATATTATATTAAGATATATTAAGCTATATAGATGTGCATCCCAATCATATCCCCATTAGAAAATGAGGTGTTCAACTTCTTGATGATTTGTTTCAATCGTGTTTTCACATCCATCCCATCCCCCCTTCATATCAAACACCCCACTGTATGGTCGCAAATATATAAGTGGTTTCATCTCCTCCCATTCTACTACCATTATGCATCATTATATCCCATTATACCACCATTCTTGTCGGTGAAATAACCATTTTTGTTGTTTTGTTGTTTAATTCGCCATTTTTGTTGCTTACAGCAAATCACCATGTTTGTCGCTTAAATCCACTGTTTTCGTTGGGCTAAGGGATCAACTCCCTTCATCCCTTCACGACAAAGCTCCCGTGGTCGCGACGCGTTCAACGGTCGCGCCTGGCGTGTTGTTTCTTGACTCAGAGTCTCTGCGGCCTGAGACGGTCACAGGTGGATGAAGGCTATTTTTCACTGGATTGGTTTAAGGGAAAATTGAAACCGGAAACCCCTATATTTGATGGGAAAATCCATGGTTTCCGGTTAAAATCTTCCCATTCACCAATCCAGTATTTTTTTTGTTGCTATGATGATTGGGATGAGTGAAATTCGATGATGATTAATGATGATCAATGATGATTAGTGCTGATTAATGCTGATTAATGCTGATTAATGATGATTAATGATGATTCGTGAAATTCTATGATGATTAATGTTCAACTGTTAATTGGTACTGATGTTGGTTGAAGCATCATTTTGCTTGGTACTATATGATTGATGGTGACTATTCATGATGATTTGGATTTACCCTCAGGCAATGACTAACAGTTTTCTATGGAAAATCACCATTTTCGATGGCTAAATCATCGAACTGAATGGGCCATGGCTTCAATGGCGGCTGTATTAGATCTACTACTGGAGGGCATATGCTCTTAAATGGTATTTTGTTGTCAAGACTGGATGGTAAAGACTGTTTTTATCCATGATCCATCAAGAAATTCTGAAGTGATTCACTGGAGATTCACAAATCCTTCATACCAATCAGCCCCAAAAGGCCTTTTTGTGAGTCAGGGCGCAAGGTCAAAGGAAAAACATAAAAAATTGTTTCTCTCAAAGATACAACCATTGTTCCACTCAGATTGCCTGTCAAATGCAACATGCCACATGCCACAGTCAAGTGAATGGGTTGGTTAAGATCGGGATTCCCAGTTCATGGACTGTCATAATCCCCGATTTAGTTTGCGAGTCAAGGGTCGGGTAACAACCCCCGAACGAAACATCAACCGACCGGTGTTTCCAAGGCAGCCACTGCTCAAGTGAGCAATCTTCAAAACCCTGTGTCGTCCCTTTATACTGGTTAGTCAATAGGGATTCCCCGAATGAAGAGCAATAATCCCCGATGTAGTAGTTACAGTAGTGTAATCCCCAAACTAATCATCAATCAACCATCACTTCTCAGCTATATTGACTTATACCCCCTATCGTTTGATGCTTAAAAACCCTTACGAAATGACGAGAAAATCATCACCCAAAAGGGGTGTCGAAGGCAGCCACTGCGAAAAACCGTGACGGAATCGGCCTGATTCAGCGCCAGAAGGAAAGTCTGGCAGATGTCCGCCTGAACGCCCAGCTGGTCAATGGATGTAAAGTGGGGCATCATATCTCCAAAGATACGGTTTTTCATTGTAATTCATAGATGTTCATAGGTTTTGATCTATAGCCGCTATAGCCATATCCATCGAAATGTCCAAATAGAGGTGCTGCAACTACTAGGGGGGCTGTCTCCGGGGGCCTTGGACTTGGACATGGCCTATCTAAGATGACCCTTACAAGCGGCATCGTTCTTTCGCAGCTCCCACAATGCTTGGCAGACTGCGGGTCTCGAGTCAAGACTCCCTAGATAACTAAAAAAAACAGTACCACATTGCTCGGCTTGTGACAGCTTGTGGCTCGCTGAAGATTCCAAAAACGAGCCCAAACAGGGCGCTCTGTCACTAAGCCAAATGAGCCGTGGTTCTTTGCTGTTGATGGACACCAAAGTGGCAACTTCAACTTGACCCCACGGTAGAGTTTGGATCTTGATCACTGAGGTATCAACAGCCTAAGAACCTCTGTCCAAATCAGCAAGGGAAGCCCTCTTTGCCAAGTGGCCCTTTCAAAACACATCGGTTTGTCTGAAAATAGGGCACCCCTAAATTTCGATGGCTAACTATCATTGTCCCTAAAAAAGGTGGCCATGTTCGGGGTTAAATCCCCGATTTTCAGACACCCGTCTCCCTGCAGAAGAGATCGCGTTTTCAACGCCGATCAAATCACGGTCCAGGTGTAAATATCGTACAGGGGTGCTCGGATCAAAATAGCTGGTAGTTGTAGATTCATAGATGTGTATGCCCAATTCATAGATTCCAATAGATCGATATATGTATACTGTATATACAATTGTATACTCATACATGTAGGAAATTAGAGATTTTACTAATACCCACAGTTGAGCTGGGGTCAAACCATTCAACATTGATTCGAAAAAGTCGCTGTTGGCTTCTCTGGACCTCTGCACCACTGGCGGAAAGACAGCATACAAGCGCATGGATTCTCCAGTTGCTCGCAATTTGTCCATGCGGCACATGCTGGGAATATCTAAGTCTAAGTTGATGTGATTGAGGCCCTCGAGCATGAATTTCTTTCATCTTTGAGTCAAGCTACTAGTGCTTGCTGCTGTGTTGGGCTTCAAACCTGATGTGGCCGCCTGGATATTGCCTGTGGCATCGCAGCAAAAAAAGGCCGCTTTTTCTTGGCGACCAGCAACGGTGGGGGTCAGCCACTCGCTTTGTCACATAATTCCCAACTTCATTGTCCAATCCTCGATCATCCAGGGCACATTGGAAAAAATGCTGGGAGATTTGTTCCATTTCAATACCTTGAGAAATAAGTTTCGTCATGTCTTGCAATCGTGCATTTGTGCGAAACTGTTGGAGTGGCTCAAAATTGATGCGGCCATGTACACTACTGGAAATCCGTGCTGCATGGTTTCATGGTGCTGTCTGGCAGGGGCCTTCAACAGCTCATGCACATTCAAGAATTATAGTTGTCCAAGAATAGGTTTCAAACCCCAATACATTGCCATGTTCGTGGAAAGGTTTTCTCAACGTGGAATTTCGTCGGGGTGCGATATCTTCAGGTCTAGAGTCTAGGGTCTTGCTGGTGACATGGCTATGGACCAAGATAGCTGGTAAATGGATATCATCCAAAAAACTACACGGTCCTCATAGGCAGAAAAAACGCACCCCATATTGGATCCGTTGAGCCTTCTTCTTGGTTTGCCACGAGGCTTTCCAGCTTGCTGTGGACATCCACCCAGCCAAGTGGCTAGGAACTTCTCAAAGTTTATACCTTCACCTGGAAAAGGTCAAGAAAGTGTTACTTTCCACAAGAAGCTGCTGCTTACAAGGTTCCCCTCTAGCAAAAGCCGCAAAACTATTGGCACAAAAATCCTAGAGCACACTCCTTGTCACTTAAAGACAGTTTATCAAAGGATTTCTTGCACTAGGGTGTTGGAAGGACCTGGGGTGTGCTCCAATTTGTGCTCATCTTGGAAAGAATGTTGCGAGAAAATGACTTGACCACCCATTGGGGTTTGTTTGAAAATAAGGCATCCCCAAGTTGGATTGTTTTGCCTACCCTCTGGTGAACTAACATAGCTATTGAAAATGGCCATTTATAGTGGATTTTCCCATTAAAAATGGTGATTTTCCATAGCTATGTTAGTTTACCAAAGGGTATTCAAACTGCCATTTGATGTGTATATCTCGTTTTAAGACACGCCCTCCTTTGGTGAAACTTCGGGCAAGCCGCCACTGGCCGTCTGTGCACATGCTTCAATCCAATAGCGGTCCAACTGCTGTTGGGAGATGTCCTCCTGACGGCAACAGGGCTCCCTAAGGTGAAGATGTGTGTAGAATTACAAGATATGTACCCTTTGGTAAACTAACATAGCTATGGAAAATCACCATTTTTAATGGGAAAATCCACTATTTCTATGGCCATTTTCAATAGCTATGTTAGTTCACCAGAGGGTACCCAACACCACAGGTTTCCATACTAAAATGGTCTAATTCTGGATGATTTAGGGGTACCTCCATTTTAGGTAACCTCCATACAGTGTGCCCTCTTTTAAAAAATATGCAGATCGTTTTGGACAATGTTACTCCTATTCATGAAAATTAGGCCGATACATGCGCAACCTGTCCTAATTTTTTCCTTTAGGGGGTATTTCGGAAATATCGGTGACTATCTATATAAGTGTTTACACATATCTATGCATATCATTTTAATATCGTCTCTGATGATGTTACAAGAACCTGGTCTGTGGCTGCGGTTGGATCTGGTTAGACATCTTGGAAATCCACTTCTTGGTCTCAGCAAGTCAAGCACTCTGGAGCGGAGAGATGTTAAAAGAAATCGTTTGTTGAAGGTCAAGAGTAATTCATCGCAGCCAAGATACACTCTTCACCTTCATCAGGTTGCAAACTACTTCACGAAACCTCAGGCTTCACTGCTGAACATGGAGGCCCTTCGAGCCGAATCCCAAAATGATTCAACCCTCATGGCCTGATAAGTTGTTGATTACCCTCTGGTAATCAAACATGGCAATGGAAAATCCCAATATTTATAGTTGATGTTCCCATTAAAACCTCCATTTACTGTATAGGGGATTTTCAATTGCCACGTTTGATGACACCGGAGGCTATCCTGATCAGGTCTGCTGGTGAACTCAGAGGACCTCGTTGGCGGCTCAATTCTTACTGGTGCGAAACGTAGGGAATGGGGGAATGGATGGGAATGGGATGATTGTTTTCATGGTTATTATAGGTCATTCTCCCATTCCCTGCGTTCAGCACCAGTAAGTATTCTTTGGCATGTCTGAAAATGGAGGGATATGCCATTGTCATGGAAACAATGATGAAAAAAAAACGCATGATTTAAGGGTACCCAACCATCTTTATAGTCAAACCCATATTGGGTTTGTCTGAAAATTGGGCAATCATTCCAAAACATCATGGTTTGTCATCATGTTCCCCGAAAAATCACCAATTTGGGGTTCAATCCCCCAATTTCAGACCTTCCCATGGCGAGCTGCTATGCCGCTAGGGGCCTGTCTGAGGTTCCCAACTCGATGCGATCAATTTGCCCGCTGCCATCCTTGTCGTACTTGTCGAAGCTGCGCTTGATGGAATCGATCTGCAGCCAGGAAAGATGAATCTGCGGTTGATGAACAACGGAAAATCTGCAGGAGAAAGTGGTTTTAAATAGAAATTTACATGGTTTCATATGGGGTTTGCATGGATTTTGTTGCCGTCCAACTACTGTACACTAGCCAACTAGAAGGTCCAGTACTGGTTTTCTTTTTCACATGTTGTTTTAGTTGGATAAATTTCATTTTTAAATACTAGTGACTCTGAAGCAACAACAAATCCTGCCACGTGCTGAGACGGTCTCAGCTCGCCTCGGGCAAGTTCAAGCCATATTTTCCTTGGTCCAATGGGGTTTATCTGAAACGAGGCTAGCCAAGCCATAGGAGAGAAATCTGTGACACCACCGGCAGCATCCCCGCATCCAAGTGGAAAATGCCATGGGAAGGGGCAGCCAACCCGGTACTGCGACAGGAAGCATAGCGTACCATATGAGTCATATGAGCTACTCGTTTTTGTCCAAAAATGCGGTACAATTTTGATAGGAAAGATCATCAAGCCTCAAATTTTGCATGAGGCGATTTCAAGCAAAGCCACATTGATTCACCCGGTGACCCCAGGAATGATTTGGCTGAGGCCTCCCTGATGCCAAGCAGCGAGCAATCCGCCTCAGCCTTGGGGCTGCAGCTAGCATACCATGGATCTTGGATGATGGGTAGGATTCTCAAGCCTGACTGGGTACCACCCTGGGTGGCTTGAAACAAATCCTATTCATCAGATTCAAGTTCGGTCTTGATTGGCGAGCGGCTCACGCTCACTATGACTTGGGACTGCGAACTCCTCGCATGGCCAGTCAGGTGCGGCACCTGGACATAAAACCTGCCGTTTTTGGGAGATTAATAGTTTTGACATATCCCCAATATGGGCCATGTTCAAAACCCGAAATGCTATTCCATGTAATGTAATCCTGGTTGGTTAAGAACCGGATTCCCAGTTCATGGATTATGATAATCTCCAAAGTATAAGTTGCGGGGAGTGTATATAGTCCCCTATAGTATCCGATAGTCATAAACTAACAGGGTTTTTGACCTATCCAAACTGAAAATCATCGATTTTGACCCATCAAAAATGCGGGAGTCGAGACGGACCCTCTCCTCGAGCCACAAAGCATTTCGAGACCAGAGTAGAAACTCCTCAAGGACGCGACGCCAAGCGGGTCTGAAACCGGTTAGTAGAACCCAAGCCATGGCCATATTCATAGGGAAAATGATGACAAAGCAAAAGGATTCAGGCATAGAAACCCTATTTTCAGACAAACATAAGACAAACCCAGATTGTTTGTGGAGACTTTGACGTCAGAAAACCTCAGTAAACGGGATATTACTACAATACTACAATTCTAGAACAGAACTGTGCTTCAGGGTTGAAATATGTCGAAATGTCTTCGCATTCTCTGGTCAACTCAGAGTCCATGTCAACTTCAAACAGCTCAATTTTAGGCGCATCCTCCACTGGTCATACAGCTTCACCCCAGTCCTCAAAGTCAATCAGGCCTCACTCGTTTCGCTGGGCGTGAAAAAAGAAGCCACTGGGTATGTCGTGATAAAGCGAGCTGCTGCATCAGGGATTTCAAGCCGATGCCACAAGAGGAGTTACTCCACATTTTTTTGGCACCGAAAGAATGGAGTTTGAACTCTTCACTGAAAACATCCAAAGGCAGCACCCGAGGGTAGTTGTGATATGTTGTGATCCTGAAGACCTAAAACTTGACCCATACCCCAGCCATGCCCCTGCCCTGTCGGCTCGCCAGCTGCACCACACTGGGTCTTCGGCCATTGTCATCTTTATCTGCTGATGCATATTGCCTCGGAGCGTTGATCCCTTTCGCGAGAGGTCTGTCTAACATGGTTTGGTCCACTTGTTTTCGTGTCTCGGACTCGTACAGGTTATCCTCCAAGCTGGAAATAGCTACTAGTAGTTTCTAGTTCGCTAATCAGGAGATTTACTGTGATATATTCACATATACTTACTCCCACATTCGCCTTCCAACCCCCAAGCTCCCCAAGCAGTTGCTCCCTGCTCCACCATGCTCCACCACATCCAAGTTGCTTCATCAGCAGGTACTCGGGCACCTGAGACTCTGCGACGGTGACCACATCGTGACGATGGAATGACCAAGTGGATCAAGTGGCAATGGGAAAGTCGGTTTACAAAAATCCTTTCGACTGCATCGACCATTGAAAGACTAAGAAAACAATCCATAGGCCCATAGGCATAAATGTGATTTAGACATGAATAATGTAAGGAAAAGGACTGGACATCGCCCTTTGTACTCATGCATGCGTGCTGAACCAAGTGTCCCGGTACCTTCAGTTGCATGCAGACGGATTGGTCTCACAGATCAAACAGTGAATGAGGTGTTCGATGTATATTATCATGTGGGCAACCCAATCATGAACCTTCCAATTATACCCATAAAATTGTGATTTTGGTGAGGGTTTATGGCATTGGGTTACCACAAGCTGGGTAGGTGCCATGCCCCATTCTTGGAGAAATCCTGTCTCTGGAGTTCTAGCTGACACGATATAATGTGCTAAGCCCAAGAGTAAACGACCCCCCAAATGGGAGCTACCTGGGCTACTTGGGCTACCTGTGGGGTGCCTGGTGCCCAATAAAGTGGCCGGATCTGAAAGATTCTCCGTGGTCCCAAATGGATTTCTCTGCCAAAATCAGAAAATCCCATTCCATCCATTGCTGAATCATCAAACTATCATAAATTCTCCCGCCAGAAATGGTAGGCATAGAACCCATTTTGAACTAACCCATCCAGCTGACATTGAACAGTCGAGGATCTGGACGATCTTCCGGGATGTTGGCCTTCGGTCGCATGGCGGCCTCAAACTCCTCAGCGGCTGTGGCTGGTGAAAAATGAAAGGGCACGAATCCCTGTTTGAGTCTCTGAAAATTAGGGATATATACTGCTACTGCTAATTTCTGGCAACTTGAACAGGGAGATGATGATCAACCAGATTTTTGGGTACCCTATATTCAGACAAACCAACTTGGAGCTTGGCATCATTTGAGTCCCAAGCTGGTCCCAATCAGTTTAATCCGATTTTACCCCACAGCCGGAAGTTCTGATACAGGTGAAATCACGATGTTGGGCTTTAACTTTAGCTGTAATCCCCCAGTAAGTTGAAAGGTTCAACCAGCTCCATAAAGTGATCCAGCCCACTGCCTTGTGCGTGAGCTCTCCGAAAGGTCCCGAACCATCCAAGGAATTGAACTCCGCAAGCTGCATCCGCACCTGCACCGAGCTGCAGACGCCCAGCTGCCTTGATGTGGAGTCTCCAGATAGGGCTACAATTGATTCTATGGTTATGTAGATGGAGAAATATGGCCATCCAGCATGGGATCTTGAGACCAAAACCCACAGGTTGCTTCACTGGGGCCCAGTATCACGGCCGCACACCTCTGCGATCGGAACCTGCATCGCCCCAGTGGGGCCAGTCGGAGGGTTTTTCACCAATGATGTCAGATGCGCAACGCTGGCGTAACGCTGGCGTAACGCTGTAAACGCACCTTGTGCTTTCTGGAGAGCTGTAGGCACCTATGCAAGCAGATTGCAAATGAGCTCATGGGAGATAGAGATCACTGGAAAAGAAGGAAAGGATTTAGTTTAACAAATTGTTCGTCAATGAAGCTTTCAAACAGCTGACAATCACTTGCAAGACTACCCTCCCGCAATTTCATAGTCATAGCTATGGAAAATGGTCCACTTAGTTCGATGATTTATCAAAAATGGTGATCCCCCAGTTCTCAAATTGTTGATTCACCAAAGGGTAGGACTTCCTTGACATGGCAATGGCTTAAAACGAGCAACAACAAGCAACATCCAATCTCCGAGCTCCACACATTTCCCAGGACTGGGTCGACCGAGGAGAATCCTGGAAAACGACATGGGCCAGCACTCCCAGTGAAATAACATCTTCTAAGACATGAATAGATACCCTGTGCTTATGACTAACATAGCCATGGAAGCCATGGCCCAATTATAGATGATAAACATGGTGACCCACCTATTAAAGATGATGGTTTTCCATGGCTATGTTAAATAACCAGAGGGTATTGTTTATCATAATTTTCTCAAGATATTCTAAGCTTCTAAGATCCGAAAAATACTGTGGATGGTTTTCCAAAAATCCCCAAGTTGGTAGATGACAAACATCCAGTTTATCCCATAATACCAGTAGTCCCGTTGTGTTGCCTATTTTCCAGGGCTCCTGTGGACTCGAGGTTCGCCCATCATGCGAGTCATCCTCAGAACCTGGGTCCCGATTATCCCAGGTAGGTCTCAGTAAATAAGTGGATCAGTTATCCCATTTCATATACCCTCCGCTAATAAAACGTGACAATTGGAAATCCCTATAAATGGTGGTTTGAATGGAAACAAATCCCTATAAATGGTGGATTTTCCATTGCCATGTTTGATTACCAAAGGATATAACTGGGTAATGTTACAGTACCCATTTACCCTCACCACAAGCACTTTCTAATCGGATGATTCTCCAAGTCATCCCTTCGTACGGGATGAAATCGCATATGACTCGGACCATAGAATAGGGATGTTTAATATCAGGGGGATGGGATTAGTAACATGCGCTTCTATATGTGATTAGGGATATCCGTGAATGTCCTACTTTAATCTATGTATAATACAATATTATACAATATGTATAATATATAATATTATATATATACATGTATTTATTTGCATATAGCTGGGAAAATATACCTTACATATCCTTACATGATTAATTATACAGAGATACACTGGCAAAGGGGGATATCTCCTATCTATCCCACATATGTGACCGGGTTATAACTTACAACCATGGTTGTTTACCAGCAACTGCGATGTACGTTCAAGTACTTCCAGGGAGTAAGTAACTAGTTCTTAGCCAGGTGAAATTCGCTGTAAAATCGATAAGCAGATTTCTGGGACTTGCTAGGTCCCTTGAACTCTGCTTCAAGAAAGGACTGGCGACACCCCTTCTGAAACGGACACGAGAAGAGTGGATTCTGGCAATCTTCAACATTCTGAGGGTGGCCACATCCATCTATTCTATCCGTGTCACATCTCCAATTCCCTGCTGGACTTTGCTGAAATCTCTATTCGCTCCGTTGGGCTAGTCCAATTTCGATTTCATGCTACTTCCGACTACTTCCTCACAATTGCTGATTGCACAACTTGAGATACTTGAGATTCATATCCCATATCCGTCCATATCCCCTATCCTTGCTGGACTCCCACCTTTTGACAATCAAATCGCTCACAACTCAATGATGTCCTTTGGAGAAAAACGCCCTGGGGTCGGTTTGGTGTACCATTGACCCCTACCTATCGCTTCGTCAAAGGTTTTTTATTACCCCTCTATTTTCATCATCCATGAAGTTGTCCGAAAATACAGTATACCATATACCTCAACATTGTCATTTCAATGGGAAAACATATACAGCTACAAACAATTGCCCACTTGGTTCAACGATTTTTCTATAACAAAGGATGATTTTCCATGGCTACACCCAAGGGTAAACCACCGAGATGCTACTGGCAGAATGTTCCGCCAGGGCCATTTTGTTACCCTTCAACAGGGCCTGAGGGATGGGATAAGCGGAAACCATGGGTTTTTTCCATCATATACCCTCTGGTAAACTAACAGTTTGCTATTGAAAATGGCCATGAAAATAGTTGATTTTCCCCTTGAAAATGATGATTTTCCATAGTTATGTTAGTTTACCAGAGGGTATTGGGGGGGGTCCTCTAGATTTTCCCTTCATCCAAGTCTGGGATTCAGGGAGCAGTGCCCCACGTGTTGAACGCGAAGCTGTCATTCCAGAAATACCCAGTTCCAACCAAAAAGAGCCATGGTGGGTTCCCTAAACAAGCATTTGTTATGTCGTTTGTTCTGTCGGGATTCTTCACTACCAAAGGGAAACAGTCATTTACAGAAGTTGTGTTTGTTTGTGCTACCGGCGCTGTTAACGGACCCGCAGGTTTTACTGTTTTTTGGCGCGTTAGGTAGAAGTTGTGCACGTCAGTTAGAAGTTGAGCACGTCAGGTAGAAGTTGTGCACGTCAGGTAGAAGTTGTGCACGTCAGTTGGAAAGTGTGCCCGAATGACCATGTGATTTTTTGGGGAACTGGAGGGGTGGGGTGGTTGGGAGGTGGGGTGGGGGGGGGAAGCACTTGCACGGTCATGCACGTTGATGCTACGCTCATGAGATCTTACTTGCACGTTGATGCTACGCTACGCTCGTGAGATCTTACTTTCACGTTGATGCTACGCTCATGAAGTTGACACGCAAGACGAAAGTGAAAAAGAAGGTTCGCATCAGTGGCACTCAGTTGCTGGACCAGGTGTGGCGCCACTTGAAGCGCTTTGTGCCATGTTCCTTGTCTACCAAAGACAAAGTGACCAGAAGAGAATCCCAACGAATTCAGACCTATGTGGGTGGTCTTTTCTCTTTCGTTGGAACAAAAAGCAAGACTTGAAAGGAGCTCTTGCCGAATTGCCCTCCAAGGTCAACAAACGCTGCCGATGAGAATGGAAAAAAAGAGCGGAAAGCAAAGTGCAGGTTTGGTTTTTTGAAATTCACACATTGGACATATTTCAACCAATGGAACTCAAGGATCCATGAACATTTTCCTCGCGTAACGTGGGACGAAAACACCATTCATCGTTTTGGGCAAAATAACAGAACCGTCACGGCGCCACAGTTTTAAGCAAGTCTGACAAATACCCATGAAATGAAAATCATTAAAAACCACGGGGCCGCTATTGGCGCCGGTACCTTGTTTGTGGGTCTGGCTGATGATTCTTGATTCTCACTTCGTGGATTGGATGTGAAAACCTGCTTCTTGATGTTGCCTCCCATTTTGGATGCGTTCATAATTTTGTTTGATCTTTCTAGCAACAGGTAGACCTCACGCGAACATGAACCAACACAGGCAGAATTGCTCAAATCTGTGCCTGGATATCGATGGACTGAACAAGTAAGCCGCCTGCCCGCCTGCGAGATGCGCAGGAGTCCGGGAAATCTCAGACGAAAATGGCAAAACCACAAGTTGTAAATGAAGATGCTCTGGCCAAATATGTGTATATATGGTCTCGTGTTCCGTGTTCCTACCCCCCCCCAAATGGTATGGGTCCCCAGGTAGCACCCCCGACCCTTAAGCTATTTGCAGCATTTCTGAGGTCAAGCCTCGTATTTGCAAGCTATTTGCAGCATTTCTGATGTGCAGCCTCGTATTTGCAAGCTATTTGCAGCATTTCTGAGGTCCAGCCTCGTATTTAACAGGTATTTGCAGCATTTCTGACTTCCAGCCTCTTCTGTACTAGGTATATGCTACCTTTTAGACCTTTTATATAGATGATCTACGTAGTACACATACTCCCTCAAAGTACCTACGTACTACCCACAACCTATATACTCCCACAACACTACAAGTGTTTAACGTAGGTTTCCTGCATACTATTGATTTACCACACATGCTTCTATATCATACCTGTGAAGTACCCCCATACTGCGTAAAGACGGTCTCTACACTCCATATGTACCATCAACCCTCCCCACCCCTACGAGCCTGTATATGCATATATATATATGTATATATACATATATATTTATATGTATATATATATATGTATATAAATATGTATGTATGTGTATATATATATATATATATGTATGTATATATATATATATGTATATATATGTATGTATATATATATATGTATGTATATGTATATATGTGTTACATGTATGTATATATATGTATATATATGTATCAAACATAGCATTTATATATATATATACATATATATATGTATATATATCATACATATCATATATACTATATAGTATGTATATCATACGTAGCAAATATATATATATATATATAGCATGTATATATAATATATATATATATATAAATAATATATATATATATAGCGTACATATATGATATATATCATAGAAACAACATACCCCCCCACCACACCACCCCCACCCCCCCACTACACCACAGGGGGGGATATATACTGACCCATTACCATGGCCGGGGGGGGAGGGGGGTTGGAACGCTGGACCATATATACATATACACATATGTATAGAACTGTCCATCAATTTCCCACTCCCATAGTAGGCGACCAGAGGGTAAGAACGACATTCGTCTGAAGGAGTCATCATTTCTCAAAGCTGTGTCAAGATTTCCTCAAACCATCAATTTGGGATGGTTAAACATGGGTTTGCCTGAAATAGGGTACCCCTAATTCCATCTAATTCCACTGGATAACTTTCCCATTGAAATTGAAATATGTATTTTCGTATATGTATTATGTATATGTATTATGTATATGTATTATGTATATGTATTATGTGTATCTATTATGTATGTATATATATATATACATATGTTTGTAAATGGGTGTATACGTTGTACGCTATTTACAGACACATCCAATTTCCATTATCATTTCGTTAACTCCCCAATTTTGATAGTTAAGTTCCAAACTCGGCTGGTTACAATCCCACCAAAATCCAAATCCTATAAAAATCCTATATCTCGGCAAATGATACTAACTCACTAACCTGAAATAATAGGCTATGGGATAATTCCCCATGTACAAACCATTATTCCAGTAAGGTAGTAGTGAGGTCCTTATAATTTACCCAGCTACATGGTGGATCTCAAGTCTTTTGGGTCCACTGATACCCTCAAAACTGGGCCACCTGCGTGCAGCGCATCTCTGCTCGAAACGCAGGAGCCGCGGTGACAGCATGGGTTTGACACCTCTCTCCTGTACCCGTGAGAGCGACTAAGATGCTCCCAGTGGGCTTCATCCCTTCACAATATTAAGTACCTCTGAGCAACTGTGGTTTAGCGGCGGACCTGTTCATTTTGGGGGTATGGGGTGCATTTACATAACTGCTACAGAAAAATGGTGATTAATATGGCTATTTGCGTTGTTTCATCGGTTCTGTATGGGTCGTTTATATCTATAGGTTGTCCATGGATTATTCGTGGCTTGTCTAGGTGTTCCTGATTGTGTACAAGTGTTGAACACAACTTGGCAGAGGTTTCTTCCAAGTACCTTTGAACATGCTCCAATGGGAGAGGCCAACCTCAGAGGTGTAGGAAGATACCAATGGGCTCAAGGGTTTCCTCAAATGATGGCATCGTCATCACCTAGAATTGCTTCTATCAGTGAAAATGTCACTCTGCTGCTGTTCATAAACTGATGAGAACTGCAACCATAAATGGTCTTGCTCCAGAGGAACATGAGCCTAAAAAGAAATGAATGAGGAAATCAGTGTCTCTTTTTCAATCGACCCCTCTGCATTGACACACACACAAGACATCAGTGATTGGAATTCCCGTCCTCAAGGGCTTCGGATTGAGCCTGTCAGTACACAGGAAACCACCAAGCTCTGCAAAAAAGTGTCCCTATGGGTTCATGTTCACCCAATGCTTTATCATTTTCACCATTGAAATGCCATGAACAAAAATTGGGGTTACAATTCCCCCTGTTTGGGGGGACAAACCCGGATAACACACCACAAAGTCCGAATGACAATCAGCAGAGGCTGGTGGAATCTCCGAAGGCACGGCCTGGAGGCTTACAGCGGTTTCCTCCACCTGCCAACTGGGAATGGCTCAAAATTGTGGTCAAATTCGCCTACTGATACTGCGATCATCTGCAAGGGTGTGAGGGAACACGGGTGTTATTTCATACCCAAGGAAGTCGCCAGTAAAAGACACGGGGACAAGGAGTTTCTCAACCAGTGGATTTAAAGCTACAAAGCCAGAGCCTCAGCTCCATCGTTCTCTGGGAGGACAATCTTTGGCCCTGCGCTGCAGGCCCATCCCCATGCTTCTGCCATTTGAACTCAAACGCTTTTCCAGCATTGGACTCCCAGTTTCTTTATATTTAACCTCTGATAATTTGACACTTTGCTGTGAAAAATAGCCCCCATTTACTTCGATGGTTCACAGAAAAAAAAAAAGGTGAAAATGCTGATTTTGCAGTTTGCAAACTGTTACCAGTAGTCAGTACTACCAGAAGCGATACAGTACTTAAAGAGAAATCCTATTTAGGTCCAAACAGGAACCCGAATGCCTCCGTCCATTTTTCTATAATCAATGTTCGTTGTCTGGATGACATCCCCTTTTGATAGGTGAACATCCCCAATTATCTCAGTAAAAAAAATGATTATGATTATGAGTTCAACCACCAACCAGAAAGCCAATTTTTACTGGTTATACATCCCATGTTAACCCCATTATAACCCCATTATATCTCCATTATAAATTGGTTTTTAAACTTGGCAAAGCTATCCTTATCTTGTGTGCGTAGATTTATATATATATATATACCCACGTTGGATCCATTTGTGCATGGAATGATTCATATGATGGTTGCAACAACTTTGGGCGCCCCAAAACCATGGGTTTATATACCAAGATGCTCTAATTCTTGAGGGGGGGGGCATCCCCATTTTAGGAGACCCTGATGTCCCCATGATCTGGATGTCTGAAAATAGTGTACCTCTAAATCCATTGGTTAATCCTCATTCTCCCCATTTGGCATGGCTATAATTGGGGAATATACCCTATCTTCAGACAAACCCATATTGACCATTTGAACCTATTTCCAGCTGCCATCTAGCTGCCTGGAACCTGTCGCTGCCGTGCTTCATGGCGACTGCGATAACGTTGCGCCAATTCCCTGCATTGGGCCTGAGCATCGGTCACTTACAAGCGAGCCTGTCATGCGCAAACCGCTCCTTCAGCTCAGCTACATATACTGTGTATACATATATATGTATATATACATAGAGAAACATGATAATATACATTATCCATGTGATAGATAGGTGGTGTATGTGTATTATATATATATTATGTATATATATATATATAAGCATTATAATATCAATATCCCTCAATGGGTAGGCCCATTTGAGGGCGATGCTACCCCCCCTCCAAAAAAAACCTTCCATTTTTCATGTTCATCAGTATTTACGGTATATCCAGTCAAGAGTCTCATAATATAGTTTTACTTGTTTTTTTTGTGGTGTTTTCAAGGAAAAATAAAAAAATACTGTCTGCGTCCAGCTACTACTCATACAAAGACTGTATATATCTGCATACATATATATATATATAATGGATGGTAGCCCCTATTTATCCCACCAATGAATCTGAAACATATTAATCCCACCACTGAAAGTGAAACATATGAAAATGGTAGGGCCTACCATATGTGTATATAGAGAGAGAGAGAGCCAGAAGCTGCCAGGTCAAGTCCAGCTGTGCTATAGCAGCGCACGCTACACACACTTCGCTTACCTTGCATCTATATATATATATATATACATACATGTGGTTGTATAAGTCTGGAGGTACGAGTAGATGTATATATATATACATATGTGTGTATATATATATATACATTGTAAATATGCATGAAATGAGTTTGGTGTATAATATGTGTGTATATATATTATATACATATGCATTCTACATATCGTATGTATACATATCATATGTATACATATATATATATATATTACTATTCATTTTATAGAATTATTCATGTTCACATAATGATCTCGAATAAGAATCCCAACGAAACAAGTTGGTGTCACGCCCAACCATCAACCAGCAGACAGTCTGAGTCATCGTTGCCTCGAGCAGTGAGCGACGACGCTGAGTTCCCAGGCACTTCTCAGTTTACGCATCTCCTGGCGGTGACATCGTTTTTCCCCTCCAGTGTCGTCAAACATGGCCAGCTGGGACATCCCCTATATACTTTAATGGAAGGTTAAGGTTACATTTCAGTTGTAGCTGGGAAAATCAATTTTCCAACAAGCCATGTTTCATTGCTTGAGGGTATTCTTGGGTCATCTGCATGGACGCTGGGAGGCATGGCTGGTGGATATCCGCTTCGGACAAACACGCTTCGGACGGTATCTCAAAACTTCAAGAATCAGCACGCATCAAACCGAACAAAATCAAGGATAAGTCAAGGATGAGTCAATGGAGTCGGAGATGCTCAATATTCTCAACGAAGCAGATTTTCCTCAGCGGGTTTAGTCTTCTCCATAAGCTCTCCTCAAAGATACCCTGTAGTCCTCACAAAGAACAGCGTACAGTTCCAACCCCGTTCTTTTTTCCGGACTTCATCTCCAAGTCTTTCCACAAGCGAAGACATTCGAAGACTTGGAGCAACCCACCCCACCCCCCCTCCCGACAACTTGCAAGCTGAAACTCTTGGATTGTTTCGTGCGTTGAGAAAGATCATTTCCAGTACGCTGCCAGCTTACTTGCACGCAAGATATATGAGACTCATACATATATATATATATACATATATATACTATAAAGTATATATGTACCGAAGCAAGCGATGGCAAAAATGAGATCTGATATGAACGGCGGAAAGAACGAAGTACGACACGGCAACCATATGGTCATATGATGTCATATGATGTCATATGATGTCATATGGTTGTTTCGTTAAGTGTTGTTTCCCAAGACTGAGTTACCTCATGATACCGCAAACCCTTGGTTTCCCCATTGAAAAAATGACCAAGTTTGGATTTTGAGGTCCCCCAGAGGAAAGCCCATCAGGTCCTTGCGATAGTCCGCCATCCGCCGATGAAGCTCTTCCTGCAGCGTGGCGATGAGAAACGTCTAAGCAATGACGTGTCCGACGTGACCTCACAACAGGTCTTTAAACAGTTGAGAAATGATACTGAAAATGAAACATAATAGAATCATATAGAATCGATTTGAATATATTTCAATAACTATTTCTAGCTAGTTCACTGCCTCGCAACCATTTGAACGAAACATTTCAGCCTGGAAAAGCAGGAGTCATCCAACATCGCCAACAAGCTGCGGTTCTGGGGCCTTCCCAAAGAAACAATCATCAAGTCATGGCTTTGTCTAAAAAAATGGCACCCCCAAATTCCCAAATCCTCTGGTGAATCATCATCTTCCCAGTAAAATCACCTTTTTTGGGGGTCAATCCACCATTTTCAGGGTGACACCCATATCTAAATGAAGTGCAGCAGCTTCCCAGAACTCAAACCTGGCGTAGGTGGAATGCGACCACATGAGATCGAAACACCTGTGGCACAGCGACGGCTTACCAACGCAGTGCTGAGGGTCGCCAAATTCCAGACATTTAAAAGCCATAAACCATTGTATAATTAATCTGACTGGGTGCGTGTATATATATATATATGTATGTATTATATATATAGTGTATATATATATATATGTATATATATTGTATATATATATATTGTATACATATATATATATATATATATTGTATACATATATATATATATATTGTATACATATATATATATATGTGTGTTGTATCTATATATATCATCATATAGCTACGGTATTTTATATAGGTATTAGCCGCTGATTCGCGATGCCATTTTTGGCATCCGTGTATTTGTGGTGAGCCAGGAACCATACCATTGTTGGCTTCTTATTTTGTCTCCAAAAGAATCCAAGAGACAGAAAAGTGCTTCAGAAATATCAGTTTAGTAGAATTTGCATGACTTGTTTGATTTTTCGCAGGGTTGCGAAAGAGGTCCATACCTCAATGGGTTCGCTTGGCTCCCAGATTTTTCCACGCCTGTGAAACTGGATCGGCACCTGACACAGTCGATGGTTTTTATCAATGGTTGGCGCTTGAACGCAATGTGAAGCTGCAAAAGACTGTGAAATCCCCCATGATGATATTAATTAGTCCTTCCGGTGTCATCAAACACGGGTGCCTGGCAAATCCTGGAATGAAATGGGCATCTAAATGGGACAATCCTGTTCAGGCTTAAGATTTCAGGGGTGATGATCCGGTATTTTCCTAGGTCACAAAACAAACAACTAAAAACATATTGAAGCACCATTGAAATCATGACATCCAGAAGGGATTGGTCCAAAGTATATCGTAGGCATCTTCCAGCAATCCAGTGGCACCTGTCCAGCAGTCACTATCCATCTCAACCTCGGAGTCCGACAACTCAACACAGCTATGGAAAATGGCCCATTTAATAGGGGGTTGAATGGGATATAATGGGGATACAATGGAATATATATATATATTACATATATAATATTTATATATATATATAACCACCAGTTGGGTTACCCGGTAAACCCTCTGGTAATCAAACATGGCTGGGGAATCCTCCTATCCCAAGGGCCCCACGGGCCACCCGGGGCACTTCGGTAAGGGGGGCGACCTGAACAGCGAAGATGAAAACCGACGAAGTCGTCTCTGAGCTATGGTTATCTATGGTATCTATGGTATCTATGGTATCTATGGTATCTATGGTATCTGTCAAAATTTCCCCAAGTTCCGGATTTGGGTATCTATGGTATCTGTCAAAATTATTCAAAAGTATCCACGAGCAAAATGGATGGTCTCAGATCCGAAAAAAGATAACCTCCAAATGAAAGACTTGATCCATTGCAAATGTGATATGGCGACAACCAGCAGTAAAATGTCACCTAAATTGCAAAATTGGATAGATGTGAAAATGGGCTGTTCAAATTTCTCAAAACGGGCTTAGAGATGATTTCATAGGAGTTTCATCCCTAGGTCCCTTGCTCTTTTCGAAAAATCCTCCAACCTGGCTGATAAAGGCAAGCTCGGAAGCTCCACCTTCGCCAGATCAAAGAAAAGTGGATATTCGATGGGTCAAAAGCCACCCCCCATGAACATCAATGAACCATCACTATCTGGGTATGGCTCGAAATTGAGCAGCCAACTTCCCTGAAAAATTGATTGTAATGGTGAAATCTCTGGTTTTGCAGGTCTGATATGTTTTGAACCATACGCATCTACCACAATTGTTTGGAAAATACTGGTAACATATAGTAACCATCCTCAAAATGGTACAGCTTTTGACCCACAAAATAGTTGGGAAGCATCTGGGAAATAAATGTGGAAAATCTGGGAGTCATGTTTAATAAAATGACAAAATATATTGGAAAAAGAAACATCATGTCTACTTCATGTCTCCAAATTGTGTTTAAAAATCAATTCGAAAATAACCAAAATCATGTTGGGAAAGATTCACTAGGGAGGAATCATTCATCAATTTCCAAAATGTCTTCTTCATGAAATTCCGATTCCGAAACTCGAAAACTTCACCCATTTTTGTGATTCCCACCATCATTGATAGGGGTCCACCAGGGTCCCAACGTGAATTTGACCTCCCATCATATGTTCATATATGGTCGACATCATTTATGACAATGGTGATCAATTGATGGGACTGTACCCCTTCTTTGCCGCGGTATTTTTCAGCAAGCTCCGGCCTGTTCTTTCGTACTCTTCGGCTTCGCACCTGCAACTTGGAGGTGACATCAGCATCAGAAGCTAAGCCGCTAAACATCGCTAAACTATGTCCTGAAAACTACTCACAGCAATTGATTGATATTGAATGGGACATGTTTACAGGAAATCATCTGGCTGAAATATATGTATTCACCTGAAATGAAGCGATCTTGGGATAGTTACCCCAATCCAATTCCCACCATTTTAAAGACGACGTCGGCCAGTGACGTGGTTTCGATGGTATTCAACCCACCCCCCCATCACAGCTGAGCTCAATAAGCCAACCACTTAGTGGTTGTTAGTGGTAAATGATCCCGTGACAAACAGCTATTGGGGCGGTCGCCACTTACCATCATTTACCCAGTGTTTTGGGACAATTGGACTATCCATGAAAATAGCCATCTAAAAAGGTACTAGTAGACTAGTAGAGTAGCATTTTGTTGGGAAGGTCAGAGTACTGAAAGGTGAGTACGCCCTGCAGTGATGTGACTGTTAGTCTATGTTCAACCACCAACTATAGTCATTCCACATAAACCCAACGGCTGACCATGTTCTAACTACAACTCAGCAATAGATTATGATCCCAAATATAAGTTGGTATAACTCCTAGTCCCTATAATCATCAACCACCAAAAATGTCTTGAGATGGTTCGCTCCCAATTGTCTCCCCATGCTTTATAGTCAAATCATGTTTCCATCATTTTTCCAAGTTTTCCATCCCAATTCTATGCTCATTCAGCCACTGCTCAACTGGGGTTACTGTTGAATCCCCATCCCAATAACAACGGCTGAGGCTGGCTGACTTGAAGGTGCTTTCCTTCTCTCCATCCTGGCACCAAAAAAATAAAACACCCACTGGATCTCTATGTTTGGATTTCCATATACAGCAATGGCGATATAATAATACATATGTTATGTATATATATATATATGTACCTGGAAACCCAAAAAGACGATTTTTTTTGTCCATACGGGTTTGAACAAAAAAATTGTACGTTACGGGTATTTCCCCAAATACGGCTTTTTTTGGGGAATAAGGTAAACCCCATATAAGTTTCTGGAACATGTTGGACGCTCACTTTTCAAAGACCTGTAGAACAAATGCGTTAAATATAATAACAGTTATGACATAACTGTTCTTGAGTTCAGTTTCCATATCCTTCTTGGACCTTTCACCTTTCACACCAGCCATATGGCGTGAGCCAAGCATGAGACTGCCAGCGCTTCAAGATCTAGAGGGCAACGGCTGTATTGAAAGATTTCCCTCCTGATCTCAAAAAACAAATTGCTGCGGAAGAGCGGGTATAGAAAGAGCCAGGTGAGCC